>JASSUY010041175.1:0-10112 GCA_032466535.1 Forpus xanthops
GAGATTGCGGGACTTCTACCGACCCTTCAACATGAAGTTCTACCAGATGACGGGGCAGGACTTTGGCTGGGACTGAGGCTGAAACAAATAATTTAAGAAAAGGAAAATATAATATAATATATATTTTTTTTACATATCAGTAGAGAGGGGGGGAAAATACAAAAAAAAAAAAAAAACAAAAAAACAAAACACTAGTTATGCTGAAACATGATTTGTTCTATTTTTTCTTTTGGCATTCCTTTGTTTTCTTTCTTCTCCAGCAATGGGGTGATGAGTCCATCCACAAAAGGAGGCTGTGAGCAGCAGCCTGGTCCTGTTGTTGTCTCCTGCTCCCTTCAATGGGCCCCAGGTTCAGCCCTGTTTCTGCCAGGCAGAAAGCAGGTGTAAAGCTTTCAGATGTCCTCAGGAAGTGACAGGCGGGCTTGGGGAGCTCAGAGCCTTACTGGAAGGGCAGCCACATTTTGGCTTGCAAATGCCATTTGAGACCAGACCTCATCACTTTTGACAGTGAAACAAAGGAGGCTTAATACCTAATTTGGCTTTCAAGCCCTTACCTTAGGGGGTTTTCTTTATTGCATGAAACCTTTGGTAAATTTCCTTTTCACTTATCCCAATTTTTTGTTTGACTTTTGCCCCCCACTAAATCAAGCTCTTTTCGTCAACCCAACTTATTTTTCATCTTTACAGAAGCCAAAACCAATAATCCTTTGTTTTGTTTTGAGACAAAACAATTTTGGTAGCCAAAAGTGAACAAAAACAAATAATTCTTTTGACTCTATCATGAAAATTGCCAGGTAGTCAAAAGCCTCATTCATAGGCACTGGCTCTAAACCAGTGTTCCCCACTGCCAACAACAGGCACCCCTTTTACACTGATGGCAGAGCACAGGGGGTCCATCTGAAGGGATCTGGGTGATGGGCAAGGAAGGTCCACACTGAGCTGATGCTCAAGGCATCCCTGTCTTGAAGGTGATGGGGGACCCACCCCCCCCATCTTGTACGCAGGAAACAAGCTCACAGTGTGTGGCGGATGCTATTTAAGCCATAATGAAGAGTGTTTTAAGTTGGGGCAGTCCTAAAAGAAAAACATTGGAAAAAGGGTTGTTCGGGAAAGAATGCACAAAAATCACATCCAGGAAGGGAGAGAATGAGAGGAAGATGATGGAAGTTTCCTTGCCCTTTCCTAAAGGAGAACCAAGGGGGAAGCAGGACAAGAGCATTTGGCTGTGCAGGGCTTTTAAAACAGGCAAATCAAATCACCCTGATCACCTTTTTGGCTGGTAGAAATGCCTCAGCATCTGAAATCTATTAGTGAAGCACAATCTTGTATCACCATGGGCTCATTTAGCTGTTGCTTCCTTAACTTCAGCATTTTCTGGACTGTGGGAGCACCTACTTATCGCTTGGTGCTGTATAAACACAAAATAATGCTCCCTCTCTTGAGTCCAATGAGTTTAACATCAGGGGATCAAAAATCCCCTGATGTAATAGAACAAAGCTGGGTATCACTTGGTCATCTGGTTAGGAAGGAGCCTGGGGACCAAGCTAACTGAACACCAGTCAAGAGCTGAATAAAGTCACAGCCGAGCACAGATTTCAGGAGTCCAAAGAGAACTGTATCTGAAATTACAATTTAACCCAACAGGGAGTCATCTCCACCTTGGGTTGTCCTATTTGACAGTTAGGAAGGCAGTTTGGGTACTGCAAAACTTCATGGCACCAAGTTCCACTGCTGGTGTGGAGCCACATCCCCTCCAGCAAGACCCAACTCTCCTTCTTCCTATCCATCCCATCCCTACACACTCCCTCCATTCTCAAGGATGCTGTTCCCTGAAGACACAAACCAACATGGGTTTACATGCAAGAACCATTTCCCAAGGTAATTAAAATAACTTCATTAGTGTTGTGAGGCCCCAGGACCTTCTCCCACTGTTGTCATTCATCTCTGGAGCTCAATGCTGGAGCTCAAAGCTCCCATTTCATAGAAGTTGGAAGAGTGTTGGGGTTTTAGTAATGGTCTTTCCAAAGTGTCACTGGAGACAAGGGGAGAAATCTACTCTCTCCCATGTCAGCCAGACTAAGGGCAAAGGGGCTTAAGAGGTAGCTAAAAGGATGGGGGTTGATGATTGGGAAAACCTTTCTAACACCAAGGCTTGTTGGGGCAGGAGTGGGAGATGGCACCATCCCTCCCACACTGCTCTTCCATCCATGTGAAAAAGCCAAGCTGGCAGCGAGAACAAGGCCAGCACAACCAAGCAGTGCCAGCACTACCGAGGCACAAAATCTGAGGTCTGAGCTGAAAGGAAGATTTAAGAATGCTGTTACTTTGGTATTTCAAGGAGACTTAAGGTTGGGCTAATGTGTAGATGCCTTTGACATGTTGTCATGGTTCAGCCCCAGCCAGTAACTAAACCCCACACAGCCACTCACTCACTGCCACCCCAGTGGGGTGGGGGAGAGAATGGGAAGAGGATGAGAAAACTCATGGGTTGAGATAAATACAGTTTAATAGGTAAAGCAAACGCTGCACACACCAGCAAAACAAGGAATTTCTTCACCACTTCCCATTATCAGCCATCTCCAAGAAAGCCGGGCTCCATCACATACAATGGTGACTTGGGAAGGCAAACAAACACCATCACTCCCAAAGTCCCCTTTTCCTTCTTCCCCCAGCTTTATATGCTGAGGATAATGTTACATGGTCTGGAATACCCTTTGGCTCAGTTGTCCTGGCTGTGCCCCCTTCTTGTGCACCCTGAGACTGCTCACTGGTGGGTGAGGAGCAGAAGACTTGACTATATAAGCACTGCTCAGCAGTAATGAAAGTATCCCTGTATTACCAACACTGTTCCCAGCACAAATCCAAACACCGCCTCGTAACAGCTACTATGAAGACAATTAAATCTACCTCAGGCCAAACCAAGTACCCATGTATAAATGTTATAAATCATTCTATGACTCTGAAACTTCGCGTAAGCATATGATCTAAAAAATCAATCAAACTATATTGCTCTTGTCTCTTACACGGTCACATTTAGGATGGTATAAGGCAGCTTTATAGTGCTACAGACTGCTCTTCCCATATTAAACTAGCTGCAGCAATATCAACCACCTTCATACAAATGAGTTACCACAACTGCCACCAAATCACTGTCATCAACGAGAGCTTTGGTGTGTACACAAGCCTATCATATGTGCCTTTAAAACTCCCCAGCACACTGAACTCAGCTACATGATCATACTTTCCCCTAAATGCTTGACTGTTTCACTTCCTCTACTTCCTGAGGGTTTGAATCCCTTGCTGCACACCCAGTAAAACTATTCTGGGATCTGAGGCTGGAATTGATTTTTTTTAGCTGGGCCATAAGCATCTTTGAAAATCCCTCTATGTATGAACAATGGCTTTTAACAGAGGTCATGCAATCAAATTGCTTTGAACTCTAATAACAGTTAAGCCTCTCAACTCTTTAGGCTTATTTGAAAATCCAACCATGAAGTTTAGATTATTTTAACCTAAGAAGAATTGGAAGTAAACTATTGAAAACCACACCCCTCCTAGGCCTACAGTATTGAGTACGGGTATTAATAGGAGAGGAAAGCAAAAAAAGCTATAAATAAAGAGGTGACCTATAAGGTTCGATTACTTTTTTATTAAGCAGAAAAATCAATACATTAACAATGAGAAACTAATTAGGTGTATTAAAATTCTTCTGGCTTCAATAATCAAATATGCCATTAGGCACTGATGAAGCTTAGGCTTATACACCGTGCGACATTTAGATTTTAGAACATTTGTTTAAAGAGCAAAAAAAAGCACTTTTTAAAGCATCCTGTCAAGAGCCAAATTCATCATAAAGAAGAAATCTTTAATGATGAAGGATGTGAGGCGCTGGCACAGGGTGCCCAGAGAAGCTGTGGCTGCCCCATCCCTGGCAGTGTTCAAGGCCAGGTTGGACAGGACTTGGAGCAAGCTGCTCTAGTGGAAGGTGTCCCTGCCCGTAGCATGGGGTTGGAACTGGATGAGCTTTAAGGTCCCTTCTAATCCAAATCAGCCCGGGATTCAATGCTGTTTGAGCAGACAGACTTCTCTCCTCTACCCCTGCTCAGCCAGCACCAGGTCTCTGGGCTTGCAGAGCATCCAGCATTAGCCCCACAAACAGGGTACCACAGCCCTTGTGCATAGAAAACATCTGGAGCTTTGGGGTAGGGGTGCTGAACACAACTATTTCCTCCCAAGTCTTCAAAACCCTGAGGTTTTCTCCACTGATGGTGACATGCTTTGGCATAGGCTTGCAGAGCCCAATTCAGACAGGAAGCTGAACATGAGATCTCCCTTTAGCCCACTGCAGCAGCAGCTTCCAGCCAAACCTGAACTGCAGGAAGGCTCTTTGCACTGTGTTTCTACTGGCCACACCTGGAATGTTTCAGAGAAATGGGCTTTTCTTTACCAGAGCAGTTTTGGCAGGACAAAACCTGGCCCTTCCACTGCTGGGATTCGCATCGCTGCCACTACTGGAAGGGCAAGGGCCAGGATGCTGCGTGCACGCTGTAGTTGGCACCGATTTCATGTAATACAGAACTGAATCAACTCCTAAGGAAATGCTGCCACCCAATAATTTACACAGTGAAAAGGAATATAAACACCAGTGTGCCATGGAAAGCAGCGTATGAGGCTCCTCTGTGTGGCATTCAGGGTGATCTTTGGGGTGCAGCACTAAGAAGTTATATTTCCAGCAGTGATTTGGCCATGCCCACCCTTCGCTGAGCGATTTTGACCGATGCTGATCCTTAGCCTCCTCAGTTCTCCCACAGCTACACTGGAGTATACAGGGTTAGGTCTCCAAAATGAAGGAAAAACCCTAAAACTGCCCATTTCCTTAACTATTAAAAAGAATTCTTGTTCCCATATTATGGTTTCTGGGTTTTCTCTCCTCCCTCCTCTCTGCTTGGAGATACTGTCATCCTTCTCCCGTTGGTGCTATTTCCATATGAAACAGACTGATTTTAATTTGATCGAAGAATGAAAAAACACACATTTAATAAAGTTTACGGGTACTGAGAGGCTGTGCTCTCTTTTTGCTGGCGGCAGCAACCTGGAAAGAGGGGGCAAGTTTACGAAGAAAGGGGAAAACACTTGTGTCTGATTTTAGGCTCCCAAACCTAAAGGCATTTCATGGAGGGAGCTCTGCCTGCTGTGAACTCCCCAGTGGCACTGCTGGTGTCGTTTCTGTGACCTCTTCCACTCCATGTTTCTCCAGCAAGGAATCCTGTCATATTCCTTTCTTTAGGTTGCAAAAAGCCTTGCAAAGTCAGGTCTTCACAGCTCCCCCCACCAGCCACCCCTCAGCCCTGCCACGTCCCCAGCATTTTGCCACGGTGTTTGATGAATTTCTGCTTTCCCTTGACCTTGTAGGAGAGGAACAGACCCACTGCATGAAACCTGAGGTGGAAGCAATTCACCAAGAAATATATACAGCGGAGCAGCCCCCCCTGCCTTGGGTTTTCTGTGTGGTCAAGTAAAGTAATATTCTATTTACTTTTTTAGATGTATAAACAGATTAAGTCCCAGGGAAAATATACTCCCAAACTTCATCTATTTTATTAAACCGCTGAAGTTTAATATAATCTTTGGGCTTCCAGGGAGAAATTTTCCATTTCTTTTCTGAGCACCTTTGATTTTATTTTCTTTTAATTACCACTATCCGGAGTTAACAGTGTGGGTTTTGCACTCCACCCAGCCAGGACTATCCAGATTAAGAGTGGGGAATTTTGCTGAAATACAGGAATATAGATGTGGTGGTGAGAAGTCAGCGACGCCTAGGTGGAAACTCTGGAGAAGCCAATGTGCAGAATGAGTTCCTCTCCACCAGGCAATAACGAGGCTACATTCTTCAATTCATTGCATTTATTACCTAAGACATTGGCCAGCCATGACTTTGGAATGATACCTCCTCCATCTTATGCCTGTCCACACCGCTATGCAGAGGCAGCACAGCTCACTGCTCCATAGGGAAAACTCTCATTAACTCGGGTCCAACGCTGCCCTCAGCCTCAGGACTGTGTGAATGCAGCTTTGGATGCATCACCTACGCTGGTGTGAAGTTCCTAGTGAAAGCCAACACTGTGCTGAGCCGTGAGCATACCACTTGGCCTGGGATCTTCCAAATCTGATGACCAAGAAATGCTCTATGGACAGCCCAGGTCCTGGTGGAAGCCGCTGGGAGGCAAGCAGAGCTCCTCAAGAAAGACTCTAGACCTGCATTTCAGCATGGTTAAATAGACTAATGGTAATTATCATCTCACGGCTCTTAAGATGACTGTAACTTCTGGAGGTCAAATTCACTGGCGTGAGTGTTACCTGAGGTCCTCAGCACAGCAGAGAGACTTCAGACACAGCTTATCAGCTACAAGTACATTTCCCTTGCCAAACCTCTTTGCTGCTTCCTCTCCTGCAACTCAGAACAGTCCTGGTAATGGAGGCTCCTTCTTCCCTGATGAACCAGCATCTGGCCTCTGTGAGTTTCTCCATTAACACTGGGGCAATGGTGATGCTGTAGACAGGATTAGACCTGCTCAGCCACAGTTTCTCCAGCTCATTTCTTTTGTTCTTTCACCAACAGCTGTGATTTAGGGCATGTGAGCAACATCTAAAGGAAATGACTGAGAGGTATCGGCTGGGGAGCACTTACCTTTGCTTGTACAGGGCTTATGGAACAGAATCAATAGATTTTCTATACTGCTCACTGCTGGAGACCTGAGCACTGAAGAGATGGCAATGGAGTGAAAAAATTCTCCTGAGAAGGACAAGTTTAAGAGCAGAGAGGAAAGCAGCTGAATGCATCCTATGAATCTATCATGATTCTAATTACCTGCCTCCCTGCACGCTGCCTGTACGCAGCAATCCAGGGCTCTCCCAGTGCTCCAGCAGCTTCCCAGGACCCATGCATTGCGGGTGTGCAGAAGGGTGTGTGCTTTGCCCTCCAAGCACTCCATCAATTCAGCAGAATCACAGGATTTGCTGGATTGCCAGCAGCCATCTCTTCCTGGTGGTTTAAATCACCTCTTCCGAACAAGAGGTGAATTTTTGGCTCTGGTTAAGTTCAGACAGGGTCTGCTGTTCCAAGTGAAGCCACAGTCCAAAGATTCAGGGCATATTCAACCCTACAGACACATCTTTACCACCTGCCATAGGAATTAGAAAGACACAGACCATGACATCAGTACACCATGATCTAAAACAATCCTCAGTGTGGTTCCCTGGACCTAAAACCCAGTATTGACCTGAGCCCAAACTCCTCCATTTTCCACAATGGGAAGATTCAAGGTTAAATGAAGAAACTATTTGCGTGGCTGCCCACATGAGTTGCTCAGGGCTCAGAGCATGGCCAGGGCTGGCAGGGCTCAGAGCATGGCCAGCTCTGCCTGTATAAACTGGGTATTGCCCCTGCATGTTTTGGTGAGTAAGAGCTACCATATGAGCTCTGCCTGGTCCGCAGTTACCCCAGCTGGTACAAGCTGTGTCATCCAGAGCAGACACTCATGCAAGAGGTGTCTGGAAGATGCTGCTGGTGTAGGAATGCACATACACCTCATCACATCCACCATCAGGATCCCATCTGGGCTTTCACTACCTCAGCAAAGCTTATTAATGGAAGGGTTGACCAATTTCCAGCCAGAGTCCAACCCTGGCCACAGCACCTGATCCCAGTGTGGATCCTTCCTCCATCAGAATCCATGGCTTGTTTTCCAGCGAGTGAAGGAATGTCCATCCAAAGTTGGAATCTCTTTGTTTCAACAACCTAAACCCCTGTTAGACACAACACACCCCAAAACCGGGGAGCTCACAGGGAGAACATGGAGGTCCTGATGCATATTGGACCCTTGGGATCGGCATTTCAGAGGGAAATGCTGCAAAGGAGCCTGCCCAGACACAACCACTGCCCAGCTAGCTAAATTGGCTGGGAGAATTCTTCCTGGTTTAACACTTCATATTTTACCCACTTTCCTAGAGAGAAAATCATCATATGCTTCTACTTTTTGAGGAGCTGAAGCTGTCCCTTAGACAGCAGCTGCCAGCATAAATATACATGAGAAACAGGTTTGGAGTCCCTGAAAAATGTCTAAAAGTTGTAAACAATTCCCAAGTCACATGGGGATAAACAGAGTTTCAATATCATTTAGAGATGAAAAGAACAACAGCCGTTGGAGTTCAGGCAAGCCAAGGCATTGGGACAGATAGTGTTCAAACATTTGGTTTCAATTCTCCCAAACCTTCGTCAAAGCAGCCCCATTCATGCTATACTTCACTTACAATTCAAACTGAAAAGTATTATGGCCTAGCAAACCGGATGTTTCTATTTCAAAAGAAGAAATGGTCTCAGATTGGGCCACCTTGGAAGCCCTTTCAGAAAACACCCACTCAAGAAGCTAACCCAGGCTCATCTTCTGCTTCAAGTTTGAGTTGGGTTGGATCAGTTGTTTGTTTGCTTTGCTTAACAAACAAGAATATTCTGACAAAATAAAACCCTGATGAGTCCCACTTGTCAGGCTGGGAGCAGGAACGTTCCTCTTTGGCCCAGTCCTCCTCCCGTCAGCACACAGCACAGCACAGGCAAAGAGGAAAAGAGAGTTCTTTAATTTCCTCTTTGCATTAGAGTTCATTAAGAACAATCCAGAGGCCCCTCATTGAGCAGACGTCTGCATTTGCATGTCTTCTGTGGATGTTTAAGTTCTATTTTCCTGTAGGGTTTGTTTGTTTATTGTGTCTTTCCTGCACCACTGACACTGGCTTCCTCTTCTGCTCACAATTAACTTCTTAAATCAATTCTTTTCACTTCTGTCCCTGTCTCTCAGCTGGATGGTTCACAGGAACATCGTTTGCCAGCTCAGTTGTTAGGAAATCATCTATTTCAGTTATTTGTTGGTATTAGTGATTACTCTGTCAAGTTTTATGGCAGTACTCCCATTCCGAGACTGGATAAGGCATCTCTCAGGAAGAAAGAAGGATAAAATACTTACTAACAAACTTTACTGGGTGAATTTTGGATGCTTCACTACTCCTTCCAAGATGTACCAGATCTGACAGTTTCTTGAAGCAGTATTTATTGCTAACAGTTTCCAATCACTAAATTCCACTTTGTTATTGCATTCATTAAATATTTGCAGGTCTGGACTTTGAAAGTTCAATCAACTCTTCTATCACTAGACCAGCCTTTGATCAAGACAATAAGAGCTAAACCCCTTCTCCAAGCTTGTGGCTTCTATTAAGGTACTTGATTTCCAACACAGAACAAATGGGAGCTAAATACTTTTTTTGCTGCTATATGTTGCCCTAAATGCCCCATTATGGGGATGGGGCTCTATAGGCTAATGAGCTTGAATGTCTCTCTTCTTGACCATGATGGCCAACTCTGTTACCATAAACATGCTCCTGATCTCCAGCCTGCCTTGACTTTTCCCTTCCTCACCCAAAGGCACTGCTTCCCCATTTGCTTCCCAGCAGCACCCTGCTTCCCTGCCTGCGCTCTGGCTATCAGGAAGGTTTTGGCTTGCCTCCATCCCTACAAGGCCCTCTGTAGCTTACACACACACACCAGGGAAAACCACCTCAAACAAGCTGTTAGACTGCACAGCCCTTCAGCAATGCTCCTTGTTCCAGCCCTGAGCCATGCTGCCCATGAGGAGAGCAGTACTGCAGATTCCCACCCCTGGCAAAGCTGTCCACTGCTTGAGGCCATCCGGGATGCAGATGGAATAGCAAATTAACTGCAGTATGTGGGGCATCACTGATGAACAGCAAGGGAGGCCAATCCCCTCCTGCCTGGATGTGTTTCTTTCTTGCAGGGATATTTTGGCTCATCTTCCTCTATCTGCTAGCCGAGTTTCAGACTCTTGGGGAGGATGCAGGAGAAGCAGAAGGCAGAAGGACAATATCTCCAAATCAGTCATCCCCAGCCTGTTCTGCCCAAGGGCACCAGCACTAAAGCTGAACAATGAGCCAAACAGAAGAGCCTACTATTTCTTCTCCTACAAGGGACCTGTCATGGGTTTAGCAGCAGCAGTCATTTTTCTTTAAGCAGTAGCTGGTGTAGCACTGTGTTATGGATTTTCAGC
>JASSUY010041180.1:0-27181 GCA_032466535.1 Forpus xanthops
AACAAGTCCAGAGGAGGGCCACGAGGATGATCAGGGGACTGGAGCACCTCCTGTGTGAAGATAGGATGAGAGAGTTGTGGCTGTTCATCCTGGAGAAGAGAAGGCTGTGTGGAGACCTCATAGACACCTTCCAGTATCTGAAGGGAGCCTATGGGGATGCTGGGGAGAGGCTGTTCATGAGGGACTGTAGTGATAGGACAAGGAGTAATGGGTTCAAACTTAAACAGGGGAAATTTAGATTGGATCTGAGGAAGAAATTCTTTCCTGTGTGGGTGTTGAGGCACTGGAATGGTTTTCCCAGGGAAGTTGTGAATGCTCCATTTCTGGCAGTGTTGAAGGCCGGGTTGGACATAGCTTTGGGTGACATGGTTTAGTGTGAGGTGTCCCTGCCCCTGGCAGTGGGGTTGGCACTAGATGATCTTAAGGTCCTTTCCAACCCTAACTATTCTATGATTCTATATATCTATGCCTGTGGTTAGAGCTTCTGCGCGTTTTACTTGTAGATGATGTTATATTTTCACTTAAACAATTCAAGATAAATGGAACTCTTCAATTTCTCTAATTTAAAACAGTCCTCCTCTTTTGTAATTCATTGACTCAGCATGCTTTTTCCTCTTCAAATAGTAAGAAGTATCCCCCTTTTTCTAGCATTCTGACCTGATAATCAGTCAATATCATGGCACATTCTTCTTACACTAGTATCCAGAGTGCAATAAAGGAAAGTAAATGATTCATATGGATAACCCCCGCTGTTTACACATTTCAGTCTTGAAATTATATTGGTTTTTGTTGTCTAAATTACTTAATTCTATGGGAAATTGTAGAAGCACAGATTTTCTCTGTGGGACAAGTGATGCTCATATTTGTAAATATAGACACAGAAATTAAAACACTGTAGAGAGTCATTGTAACAAAGAAATATACCTGAGATGACTTATATGGGGAGAATTGCTTTTATTTTACTATAAGTGTCTCTTTTTCAGGGACAGTTGCAGTGTGGCATAGACACTTAGTGAACCAGCCTGGTGGGAAACTTTTGATCCTCATTACTGACTATATCACTGTGATATAGGACCACATGTCCCTAAGTAGTCAAGAAAGGCACTTTTTGAAATATTTTCATGATATTAAACCTTATTTCTTTTATTTATGTTATTATCTTTTGTATCATTATTCAGAACTGTGAGCCATGCAATTCCTATGGTATGACCTTCTGCCTTCTCTTTTGAGCAGGGCCTATGTCCCAACTCATTTAGGAATAAAGTTTATTGCAGAGTTGAAAATACATTTTTTTTCATACAAAAATATTAACAAAGAAAGAACTAAAATCCCAGGTATTTGTTTACCTATATCATCTATAATAAGATTCAGCATCTGAAACAGTCATGTTCACCACCATAGGTAAATCACAGTAAACCATTTTGAACAGTAGACCAATCATTTCCCAATTGCCATACTGCTTACAAATGATGAGTGTCAGAACATACAATCTAGGAAATGTGACGTCCCTGGAAATGAAAGCCTTGTACTCAGTGTTAAGCAATATGACTTGAAAAGTATCCCTAGGTCTGCTCTAATCATCATGCAGCTCATCCAAACATTAAAACAACAAATTAATAAATCACCAAAAATAAATACAATACATAATATTTAAGGCAATTTGAAACTAAAGATAAAACCAGAGTATATTCCAAGTACCTGCCTTTCTGTGCCCAAAGGTAAATATTTAGAAACAAAAAAATGCAGCAGTAGAATTCCATGAAAATCTGATTACTTATAAGTAGGGAACAAATGATTAATCATGAATCAAGGAAGGCTTAATATTTTGCAGTATTTAGCAAGATAGTCTTTATATTTGGCTTCACAGCATTAAGGGTGCCGTGTCCTTTTGAATCAAAAATGTATTAAAATGAGTAAATTGAGGATTTTTTTTTTTATTCATTTTGGGCTTCTAAACAAAGAGGATGTGGATGAGAAATGCAAAGGTATCAGTGTGGATGCTCAACTGCTTATGTGTTACTTCATTATGCTGTGGTCCTTGTAGGCACACTAAATGATGACTCTGAATGTTCAGAATTAGCATCACACTTGGAAGCAAATTTGCCATAAATAATCTAACAATAGCAGATATTGGATTTTTTTTTTTTATTTATAAGCAGAACTACTCCCATTTGATGTGTGCTGTGATGAAAATGAGTGGAAAAATAGGCATTTATTAGTCCAGATCTTCACTCCCACTCACAGATTACAGTGGGAATGGTTGATCACCTTAGATGCTATTAGCTCTGCCTGAAGCAGCAAGCTAATGCAACATAAATTAGAGGGCCTGTTTTCGATCCAGAAATGGACAGAAAGGCATCAGGTAGCGCTTAGGAAAGATTGAGCTGGTCCTGCAGAAGTCAGTATGCCACAGAATGTGGAGACAGATTGCTATATCCCCAAACACACCTTTTGGACATTCAGTTTGCTTTTCTCAATAACACAGAAATATTCTTGTGCAAACAGCAAAGCTCTTGAATGGTGGTGTAGATTGTGGAGAAATGCAGTCTCTATTTCGTCACTGCTTGCCAGTGTCCCTGGCATTTCAGAGGCCTTTTAGTCAATAATCAGCATGTATTATGCATAAGTGTGATCTTTAAGATACAGTTGCATATTGATTTTATTATAGCTTTAGCAGTATTTGTTTTCTTTGCCTTTGCTCCACTGAAGCTGATCACTGAACAATGTTGAGTTCTTTTTCAGTGCTCAGAAGCCTTTGAAAATAATCTATAACTCTGCTCTTGAAGATATTTACAGTGTGAAATGTTAACATGTAATTTTTGATCAAATTACTTCCAGTACCTTTCTTTCATTCTCATTTCTTTTCTGGTATTTGTTTTCCTTGGCTTTTCTCAGGATCTTTGCCACTGATCTTTTTATCTTCTACTCGCTCCCTTCTCTCCCACAGTGATTTCCTTCTCTTCCTCCTCCAAATCCTGCTTGTGCAATGTCTTTCTCCTTCTTTTTCTCTTGCACACACATGCTCCTCCTGCTTATTCCATTTTATTTGGTAGATCTTCCAAATATAATTACCAAAATGCCAAAAAGCCTGCCAAATTCCACAATACAAAAATATGAACTGATGTAAGCAAACTATAAAGCAATAATTTTTGCTATAATTTTTCAAGATAAATAGGAGAACTTGGTTCATTTTCTGCCTAAGACTTCCTGAGGTAATGGTATTTGTAAAACAGTAGTATGTTATAGGAAAGTGGTTTTAAATGAAATTCACTTTTCCCTCATAAATATTTAGATAGCTACCAAAGAAAATGGGCAGTTCCTATCGTTAAACATTGCCAGCTTATTAATTCTTCTACTCCCCTGTACTCAGTTTTGTCACTTCACAATGGCACTTTATCTTTCACAATGCTGCAATAAGCATGGAGAAGAGTTATAAATAACCATCCATAAAACTTCCATCAGGGAGTCTAAGCATACATAATGAATGGCATGGTAACTTAGCTTGCAGTAAAGATATTAAATTGTGCAACTACTATTAAAGACTGTACACTCAATGAGCATTCTTACTGATGTCTGCACAAGCAGCTTTCAGCCATTGTGAATTCTGTCAAGCAGCAATCACTTAGATAATATTTGTATGCACATGGGTCATAATGTTGGAATCTCTTGAGTGATAGGAGTGTCACTGTGTGATGTGAGATGCAGAGAAAAGAAAGCACATTAATAAATGTCATTGTTACACTTTAGTTAAGACCTCATTAAAGAATTCATTATCTCTGCTAACGTGTTTTTCAGTTGTTAATGGGTACATATCAGAAATTAAAGATGACTGATAGCAGTTTCTGACTGCCTCAGTCAGAAAATGGAAACATCTCCATGTGCCAAAACCCTGGAAATGAACCCTTGGACCTGACAGAGGTTAGATAAGACAAAATACTGATGCTTCTTTTCAGTGCAACTCAAGATATTTTTCTCCTTTAGTTTAATCCATCAGTCTTATAAAGTTTTCATAAGATGAAAAAACATTGTTCACATACAGTAAATTGTAAATTAGCATTGCAGTAAAACTTTCAAATTTAAGTTTATCTTTGATTTCTTTAGTTTAAGTATTAACTGCCATTTTACCAACTAGAAATTAGAAGTAATTTTGTATATGCAAATAATCCCACAGTAGCAATGTGTCTTCATTTAAAACAGACATAGAAATTATTTACTATTGGTATGAAATAATGCAACATACTACAGTAATGTTAGTTGCTAGCTGGCACCATTAGCAATTATGGTAGGTGTTGCAATTCTTTCAGCACATTATCTCTGATGAATGAAGTTGCAGTATACCATAGGACTTAGAAACTTAGTCTTCTTGTACTAGGTAACACTGCATAAAGCTAGGACTTAGCTTTGAGAAACACATATTCACCTGTCTAACTTTATTTTTTTAAGACGGGGCACTGATGTTAACGTAGATAACTCCTATGGTTAGTCAGGCGTGTCTGTACCTGCTTTGTCAAACTGGCATACTATCCCAGTGTGCATCTGAAGAAAGCTGAAAGTATGTAAGCAATACAATACACGCGCAAAGCTGTAGTCATGAAGAGGGTAATAATTTGTTGGTAATAAGTGCAGTGAATAAATTAACCCGTTTCTTCTGACAACACATCTATACACCTATTCACTTTCTGAGGGTACATTCATTATGTGAGTTCAGCATACTCTAGTGCCACCAAAGCAGCAAGATGGACTCACACAGGCCACTCACTTCCCAACATCTCTTGTAGCCCCCTCCCTGCTCTGGGCTGACAAGTCTTCACATCTAACATGCTGACTTGTTTTCATGATGGAATGCTTGTACTGAATATTCATATTTCTCCTTATTTCCCATTCCTACACTCTTCTTTCTTCCTTTCACTGCTCAGCACTTCCCCATACAGTCTTTCTATTCCTGTACTCCCATTGAGCTAGGTCCCCCGTCACCATTCAAACAAAGTAGAAGTTGTGCAGAGAAAAGTCAGCTGCCAGGCTGTGCAAGCCCTTTTCCCATATGGAGTGGCAGACACATTCAGGTCAAAGTTTCCACCAATTCAGTGGTACTTAGTAAGAGGAATTTACAAAAAGTTAATGCTACTTTATAACTTACTCAAATCCAGCAACTGAAGAACCAAAGCAGTCACCTGAATCCTTAGACTCCAGATTTTTATACATTCACAGAGGCCAGTGACCCACAGTTACTAGCCACTGACAGAACACAAGGTTGAGCCAGCACCGCTTACATGAAGAGGGCTTCTTCAGACATTTCTTTGATCCAATTTAGAATTAGTTTTAGTAACCATCACAATTATTTCACTGTTGCACACTCTACAATCTACACGTGTAACACACACAAAACCACAGAGTCCAAGGCTATGAAGAAAAAGGGAATTACAATTGCTAAATTGCTTCAGATTTCTTAAACAGATGCGGAACGGCAGTTTGTTACATTCAGTTTGTTGCTCACTATAACTAGTCTGCACTATCACTTAAGCAAGCCTTGCATTTACTCTTTAATAATTAATAAAACACAGGATACTAAGAGCATCACTGTAAAGATGCTGATTACATTACAGTGAAATACTTAGATTCTGGCTTACTATATTAATCAATATGGTTGCCTCGGGTGCACAAAGATTATTAAATTTTCATTGCAATTCACTAAGAGTAAGATTAGCTATAAATATTTCAACAAAGAGGATAAAAGGAGATTGTTACTATTTTATTTATCATGAATAACACTTTAAAAACACCTTATTAAAAAAAAAATTAGAAAATTAAATGCAAGTCTTTTCTGGAGATGCAGTTTGATTTTTAAGGAGTAATGAAAACGGTATGAAGTTTTACCTGTACCTGGATACTCAGCTTTTACTTCATGCTTACATGAATAATTATTTTTGCTAATCACTGGAAACTATCTTCAATATTTCTGAGAACAGAAGTATATGAGTGGGTCTCATTAGCATACTTAAGAGTGTGAAACAGACCTTGCTCCAGAAGGTTTCTTTTCCCCATTTCCTTAATGATGTACAAGACCTGAAAGATAAGATTTATTCCACTTTTTTGACACAAAATAGTGGACTTGGACTACACTAGTTGCCTTGGAAGATCACAGAAATAGATGGAGAGTGCCCAAATCCCCAGCAAATTCCAGTGCCACTGTTATAGACACACAGTCTCTGAAAGAAAACAGTGAAAGACTCCAAAGTCAGGTTGGATGCTGTGTGCACACTGGGTTTTCAAATATCCAGCTATAGAGGCCAAATTCCCAGTTGAATATCCTGAAATAGTTTTTTGTAACAAAGTTCATTGCTTAAAGCCCATCCTTCCAAACTGAATGCAAGTATTGCTACCTGCTGCTCTTACTGACAGTAACATCAAGAAAAGACGCAATAATATGATGTGGAAGACATGCCTACCTTCATAAAGCTTAAGATCAAATTCTACACTTAGGTAACTGTCTAGATTCAACGGACGTGTAAACACTAAAGGCTTCATTTCATATTTTTCTGATGTAACCATCCTGGGTTTGAGTCTATAGTTAGAGAAAAGACAGTATGTCAAGGAGCAATTTAAAGTAATGTTCCTGTAAATACAATTTTGATATGAAGCGGTAGGAATAGCACTCTCAAAGTGTCAAGCATACTTCTGTCACAGCACTAGCTGCTGCTGAAATTCTATATACCCATTGAAATTGCACACTTGACCATGAAAAATTGCCTTCAATTGTTCCCAGTGAGAAGAAATTACTGATTACACCTGCTACTTGATTTCATCAGATAAATATTCTCAGGGAAGTGGGATTTTAAATTGCGTACACTAACGGTCCTTTGGCCTATGACAGGTGTTATGTATGTGGAATCTGTAACAAAGATACCAATCTATTCCTCAGAAATACCTATGAAAAAATATTGACCCTTGCAATCAGATCAATGTACTTCTAGAAAGTGTCTTAAAATATTAACTAGTTTTGAAATCATAAAATAGTAACTTACCCTGGAGTTTAGATGGTAAAAAAAAAAACAACAGAAAAGCAAACTATAGTGATATACATTTGGGAGACAGAACCCCGGTAGGACCACATCAGACATTTGAAGCTTGCAAAAGCAACTGCTTTTCACGTAACAGTGCAGTCATGCTGATAATACGCTTTATGCGCTTGAGTGTTGAATATGCTAAATAAAGCAATAGAGAAGGATTATAACAGCAAGAGACAGGAGTAAGAAAAATTTAAAAATAAAGGGAAAAAAGAAACGAAATGAGGGTTTGCAATTTCTTTTTTCACTGGGGTTTAATTTCATAATAACCTTTCTGACTTTACACTGCAGTGGAACATGAGGAGCTCAGTTGAAGGAAGTTGCCCTGGAGATGGTTTTATCTCTGCCTTAGGTACCAACACTGAGCTAATTGTAGCTGAGGCACCACTCCTGTCAGTTTGAATGTTCACCAGGTACCTACCACGGTGTGGATGTGAGACATAGGTTGGGTGCATGCTTATACAGACGACCCTGATTTCCCTGTGAATGGACCTCCCTTCTAGTCACCATGCTGTGGCACCAAAATGCCTTGCATTTTTACACCCAGATGTTTCATACCAAGTACTTCCACTACATCTAATTAAGTGTATCTCTCAATTTCTTAAAGATACAGGTGTAAGCAGCTTTCATTTCAGTAATAGCTGTAAATGTTTGTCAAGAAAAAATTACTAGAATGGGGGCCACATAAATCTGTTTCAAAGAGAATAAGAATGACTGGAATGGCTGCAAAAAGACCTTACAAGATCTATTACAATTCAGGAATCTTTGCTAACTTCCTTTTAAACTCTTTATATTGAGGTGTTATATTTCTGATGCAAATATTCGTATTTCCAATACAAATATTTGGATACTTGATCAGTGTCTGTTTGGAATAAAGGGAATGAACGGCAGGGAGAGGGTGAAGGGAAATCATGTGAGTATCAACTGGGAACCCTAAGAAGCATATTTCATGATTATACAGGGGAAAGTGCATTACATGTACTCAAATGGTCATCATTATCTATAAAAAATCTGATTGTAAATATTCCACTAGGGTTTATTTTCAGTGTTAACTGTATGCTGTTGTAAAATCCACTGCATTATATTTCTCAGGTGCTAAAGGACACCAGTAACAAAAAACACCCCTTGCTATAGCAATTTTACCCTAGCGATTTCACCCTTTCAACACAGAAACTAGCTAGTTTAGTTCAATAGAATATGACAAATGAAAACCATAGAAAATGCAAATAAAAATTACATTTCAATGAGCGCAAAATACAATTAAGAAGCTCAATAAACAAGTCAAAAGTATCTGTTCACTTTTCAAGAATTGTAGCAGATAAACACTTTGAAAGTTATCTATGCATCCAAGCACACTTTCCAACCCAAAAATGAAGTATTTCTACTGAGAGAACTAAAAACTGTATTTGTCTTGAGATTTCTGTGCATTCATGTTTCACTTCTGGTAGTTGATTCCTTTGAGATTTATTTTGATAGCTTTCATAGCAAGAAGAGAAAAGGGGAAAAAACGCTCTTTAAAAGCAAAAGCTGTCAATGATTCTATTTCAATTTTTTATGAAAATCAGAATATATGAGGATGTAAATAAAATGTTTAGAGCTTCAGCTCACCATGGGTGGAACTGATACAAAAAAATTTAGATTTAATCCAGATTAATTAGCAGATTAGGATTGTCCACAAAAATATACCATACATATCAGATTGAAATATAATGTGATTTTCATTTCTGAAATGTTCAAGTTCCCAAATTTTAGATTCTTATTTGAACTTTCTACTACAATCTTACTGCATGTTAATGTCTTAAAGCACTCTGCAGCTCTTGATCATAATAATTCACCTGAAGCTGAGCCTTTCAAAATTAGCTGGCCTATTAGACAGGGAGACAACCTTAGGAAATAAATCTATGAAGTTCAATATGGAAATTCAGAGTATATTCCAAACTGATTATTTTTTTCTCTTGTGAGTTAATATGGTATATGATTTATTTTAAAGTTATAAAAGGCAGAACTTAGTCTCCATCTTTAATTTTTTAGTGAGTAACAACATTTGAAGCTGGCAGTTCAGTGAACTGTCATTGTTTGCTCACTCAAGTTGGCAAGGCTAATTACTGTCTCTTGCAAGTAAACCAGTTGTCTGTCAAGATACTCAAAGATGCTTACATGGGGAAATAATTATTTAACAGTATTTTGAAAATAAAACCGTTTCTTGTTTCTTCCTCTCTGCTGATCACAGACAGTTACATTACTTGCTTTTACTGTTACATAGTAATGTAAAAACAAATGAGTGCAACGAGATACAAGTGTGAAAAATTAGGAATACTTTCAGCAACTAGGGATGCATTAGGTACGGACATTACGCATGGTTGCAAATAGTAGTTTAAACAAAGCAATCAGGTATCAGTAACCTGAAACTGACCTTGAGAACACACGGAAATCTGTGAAAGACAGCTTTGGAGGGGTGACAGCTCAGGCCAAGTTTTACCTTACTCATCTGTAGTGAGAAGAAGGATTTAATGCTAAACACCACAAATTATCTATAGATATAGGTAGATTAGAAGCCATGCATGATTCTCTGCTTGCAAGTTTCACCTAACACTAAGAAGATCATTGTCCTTACTAAAAGCACATTGTGCTTAGATTCCAACTGCTGCATGTAATATAAACATACTTAGTTGTTTTACATATGTCATATGCCAGGAGAATAACAGCATGCAGAAGGAAGGCAAAACAAGTCTGGCATATATTTTCTGCATGTCACTGAAGTACCAGACACTGCTTAAGCACCAATCAACAGTAAAGCTCTCTGTGAACATCACGGACAAAATACTAATGGACAGTCTATTCCAGATTAACTATGCAAGTTGACTAAGCTAACCTGATTTATATTACCTTCGCATTTTGCTCTGACACACTACTTTGATCTACAAAATCACAGCTCTTTCTAGGAGATGGTGATAAGATTTTCAGATATTCTATTGGAAATAACATTTTCACATCCTTCAGTTTTTAAAATACCGTATCTGTGACAATATTTGGTACATGAACACTAGTTTTACCACCAAAGGCAAACACGTAACCATTATTTACTCTCAAGCTTAAATATCTGCACATTTCTGTAAGGCTATTGTAAATTAGCTAGATGGCTAAGTTTCCTTCTTACAGCAATTTGTAGAATATGCTGCGAATGCATTTTGTGCTAGGCTATGCTTGTTATTACCATCTTTTATTCCTCCAGCCCCCAGATGGCTATACAGCCTGAAAAACAGAAAGTGCATTGCTTATGTGTATAGACATATGGTCACTCTTTGAAAAATACCTGGGGGTTTCGTTTATTTGGTTTTCTGTGGGTTTGATTTCTTTTTAAATTAAGAGATATGTCTAAAAATATGAACTGGAAGTAAGAAAAAATATGAGAGAAAACATGACACTGAGAATGTATTTAACAGAAATTGCAAAGATTAAGTGGAAATCTGAACTCAATTTAATCAATCCAATTATATTTTGAATTTAAAAACAAAAATATCATTGAAAATACAGCTTTTTTTTTTTTTCAGGAATTGTTTGTAACCTTGTTTTGCTGCTCTGAGCAAATATGAGCTAATGAAATGTCTACAGATGTCTGCTGTCTTAATTCCTCAGGGCACCACTGCTACTGCTGTAACTCCAACTGAACTATCAATAAATAATCAAATTCAACTATCAATCAATATGCTCAATCACTGTATTCTAGACAGCAGGGCATGATAAGCTGGCTCATTTTCAGATTCAATTGTGCAGTGCTAATTTAGGTAAGAAACCCAGCAGAGCCAACGTACAATAAAACAGCATTTGAAGGACCAGTCCCATTGTGAAGCTTAATTGGCTTAATCATGAAATTTCCTGACACATCTTTCCAGTCTTTTTCAGCCATGCAGGAGCTGGAAGAAACACTTGTGTATGTGGGCATGAGTAAGAGGAAAAGGAAAGTCTATATTTCATAAGTACAAGTTATGGGTTTGCATTACTCTTTCCAAATGGAATTTTATGCAATGTATTTTTATGTATTTTTCTTTAATAGGACCTTTTTATCATCCACTTCAAATCAGTGCTTTCTGATGACTAGTTTATGCTTTACTTTATAGTTAACACCCTTTAAATCAGTGAGCATTGAGTGTTAATAACTCTGTCAGTATGCTGTTAAAAAGAATAGAGAAAAAAGTATTTTCTAAATTTTAACAAATAGATTGATCAAAAAAAGGCAGAGTGGGGTGCGGGTGGGTGTAGACTTCAGTAGAAGTTATGGTATGGACTTCTGTTTCCCTGACAGTAGTTAACCTTTACCGGAGGAGAAAGAAGGATTTCAAAATTAGGTTTCAATATTTCTGTCACAGCAGGAAACCAGCTTTGTTGGAGGGCCGTTACACGTATTTTGCTGTTTTGTAACATCCTTTCACTGAATGATTTCCCCTTTCTTTTCTCCTAGTTCCATCTGATTCCACAGCGAAGCTGCAAAGACAAGAGCAGTAATTGGGGCCATAAGGTCTACAACAGATGGAGAGAGAAATAGGATGGAAATGATGGGAAATTCTATCATATCAGGCATGTCTATGAGTTTCTGTCCTGAATAATGACAACAGAGCTGAAAGAATTTGAATGGCAGAAAGAGGACAGGCTTACCAAGCTTGTGCACAAAATTTTTGGCTGAAAAGAAGACTGAAATTAGACTTTGAGTCTTAATAAATGTGTAATCTCTGTAGAGTATAACACTTTGGGATGGTCGCTCTGTGTATTCACAATAAGCTCCAGGCATGAATGGAAGCTTTGGCTATACCACAATGTAAACTAGTAAATGGAAGAACAATCAACAGCATTTTCCTTTAATTTTTCTAGAAAATGCTGAACTAAATTACTTCCCTTTTCTTGGAAATTAATAAGCAGTACTCAGCCAAAACAAAAACTCCTTCTAGCCTTCCTTCTAAGAAAACCAACCAACCAAAAAAAAAAACCCAAACAAGTATAAGTATAGCTCTTACAAATAAAACATCTTATCAAACTATGCATCTCATCCATCAGATGTGGAGTAGCTTGGTATGAAGAGTAATGTGGCACAGGATTCTCCATAAATTTTATTTATAAATAAAAATAATTTGATTGCAATAAGTAATATGTTAAGTGAGGTGAGAGTCAGATCCACTAATTTTTGTGTATTTCTTAAACTTGACTTCCTAGTTCTTCTATTCATACATATTTGATATCTCAGAATTAATCTTAATTTAATATTCCTTCAGCTCAAATATTAGCATAGAATTTAAAGTTGAGTTCCTGCCTGCACAGGCCAATGATTACTGTGAAGATCTTCTCGACAGCTGTTCAAAAGCTGCTTTTTGCAGCAGGGAGAGCACTGTGGTTTCTCAGTTGTCAGATGTGCTTTGCAGAAGTGTCATCTTTTATATTAAGATATCACCATTAATAACCCTTGAGTTGCAGTCAGAAATGATTGTTGAAAAGGGAAGCAGATGTTTGCTATCTATCCAGCAGTAGCAGATCTGAGCCAGGTTTCAATGGAGGTCTGGCTTTCCCCAGTGCTGGAGGCACATCAGCACATATATATATTTTTTCTATGAGAAATTTTTCTCCAACAACATGAGAAGTGAAAAAAGGCAACTGATTACTTTCTTGACAAATGCTTATCAATTCACTTAATACTTCTCTCTTTTTTTGATATTGATTATATCTTCTCTTGATTGGGCCACCCTCTTAAAGTATTAAAAAGAGCCAGTTCAGTGGAAAAGCCAATATTTAGTTTCTCAGATATTTTATTTCAGATCAATGTTTAATTTCATAGATCAAATGTAGTATGTATTCTTTGCAGAAAACAGCACTTGTTACATGTGGCTTAGCTTAGCGAAGTGATTTAGACTTTCTTACTACCACAACTGTCATAGGAATAAATAATGACTATAGGATTACATTTTTAGAATTAACAATTGTCCTGAATTCAGTAGTAGTAGCCATTTTTCTCTTTCTTACTAGCTGAGACAGTGCTGTGTTTTTGAGTTTTGGCCTGGGAACAGCACTGATAACACTGTTATTTTTAGCTGCTGCTCAATAATGTTTACTCCAACCAAGCTCCTTCTTATATTCCAGGCCTGCGTTCTTGTTTCATTAGCTATCCAGGAGCTACTTCTTTTCCACAGTTGGCTGCACAGAGGTAACCAGGAGTTACCCCTGTTACATGGCCAGCTGCACATAGTTGCTTTCACTCAGGGCAGGCATATATCCATTCTCCAACAAGAAATCATCCACACTGTTTTCCTGGTGTTTTTCTAACAATTTTTTGTACTAAGATCATAAGGACCTAAAACTGTGTCAAATACCTTCAAAGCATTTCAGTTTTTTTCCAATACAAAGCCATCAAACTTAACATTACTTAGAACCAATTACATTTTGTGCTTTTGTGCCTCCTTGTCTCAAATCTCCCCTTTTTCTGTCCTTTTGCAAATTCTTTTGCAACATTTTATATACTACCGTTGCCATCTAGAGTCCTTTTGGAATAATGTCCTGTTTCTACTTGATGCTTGATTTTTTTTTTTCCAATCTTCATAACTTGTCATAGATCATTTACAATACCAGAAGGAATATTGCATCATACCTGAAGTAATCAATATTCATAAAATTAATATTAATATTCCTGCAACCAGTTACTTTAACCAGGAGAGATTAAGTAACCATGAGGTTAACTTTTTTTATATTTCTTTCAACCCCCAGGATGTATCATCCTTGGCCATTTCATGAAATATTTAATTTGTTTCCAAATTTCCTCCAGATCTGTTTAAATATTGCCAATTTGATCTATGTAGGAACAGCAACTTTTATTGATTATGGAGCAAACTCCTCCTTGTGAAGCCAGTAACATGTCTAGAGCCCTTCGATTTTGAAATATCAATGAGTTTACTCTCTATTTCCCCTATGGTTGCTGAGATATTTACGATTGCCTTCTCAAATTCACTTACTCTCCATCTCACAAAACTATGAAATGCAGTGTTCCCTCCAGCAATAAGGTTAAACCCTCGCTTAATCCGTTTAGCAAAACTTCTAACCCAGGTTCCAGAAGAATACATGTCAATAATAGTAAGATAGGGCATCATGGCACCTAAGGTGCAACCCCCTTTACAGTTGGGGGGTAGGGTCTTGTAAGCATTTTCTCCACATAACCAATACAATCCTTCCCTTCAGGAATGGGCCACCACTGAACCACGATACCATCTATATTAATAGTGTGATTGCAATTTGAATAGTGACCTACACCTGTGGCCTCTAAATGAACACAATCTCCTACTCTGGTTTCTGGTGTAATACATCTTTGTATACAGGTATAATATTCTTTACATGGATTAGAATTAACTATCCCAAATCTTAACCTTTCCCTTGGATACAGGTTGCTACTATTCATCCACAAATTAGTCCATGAGATAGTGTTGAGTATTGGAACGCCAATTAATGGTATGTCCGGATTTTCTCCTGATTTAGGCAACTGTCCACACACCCAACAGTCACTACGATTAAAAGCTTTAGTAGCATTCTGCATTAATTTCAGGTATAAGATTTGGTCCCAAGCTTGTATGCCAGTTATCATAAAAGTCCAAATTGCAACTGATGCAATTTCGTACGTAAGGGTCCTGAAATTTCCATCTGCCATGTCTTCTCTGGTTCTGGTGTTTCCTTTATTCTTGAATAACTTCTCCAAGCAGGTTGTTCCTTTATCTTCACTGCTGTAAAGGTGGTCAATAATATCTGGTACAGTTTGCTCCACTTCTCCTGTCGAGGATCTCCTGAAAAATTCTTAACATAAACCCAGTCTCCAGATCTGAAAGGGTGAATAGGATAATTCAAACCTCTCACTCTTGTCCCTAATATTTCTTCTAATTGTTTTCCCAAGTTGACCAGAAACTCTCAGAGGTAGCCTTCTCCCATTTCCAGAAGACTTTCTCCTTTAAACTGGAACTGATATGGCCTTCCATATAAAATTTTACATGGCCTAGCCTCTTCTTTCACAGGTTTAGTTTGAATTCTTAAGAGAGCCAGTGGTAAGGCTTGGTACCAATGTAAATTCGTTTCCTGACATATTTTACTAATCTGTTGTTTGATCAGATGGTTCATCTTTTCTACTGGCACATTGGCCTGAGGCCTGTAAGGAACATGTAGTTGCCAGTGGATTTCTAATTTTTGCTAATTTCTTGTGACAATTTTGAGCTAAAGTGTGAGCTTTGGTCAGAAGAAATTGCTGCTGATACTCCAAAACAAGGTATTATATCTTTTAGCAATGTTTTAGTTACTTGTCTTGCATTATTTATTCTGCAAGGGAATGCTTCTGTCCACCCTGAAAAAGTATTTGTTAACACCAACAAGTACTGATAACCTCCTTTTCTCAGTAATTCAGAAAGATTTACTTGCCACTCTTGTCCTGCATAACTTCCTCTCCCAATTGTCCCAATTTGATTTCTATTTTCAATTTTAGGATTATTCTTGAGACAGAGCTGACATTGTTTTGTCACTAATTGAACTATGGTCTATCGATTCCTTCCTACAATTTGTTTGTCTAAATATTTATACAAAGTGTTGCTACCCCAATGAGTTTTATTATGTTCCTCCTGAACTAGCTTCCAGGGAAGGTTATATGGAGTTACAATTTGCCCATCAGGTATTTGAACCCAGCCTTCTTTGTTTTCCTGTCCTTTTGAGATCTTCAATCAATTTTCTATCCTCCTTTGAATATCTATGTTTAGATTTCTCAATTGTTAGCTTGCCATCAGGGATTAAGGACATGATTTTAGATTGTTCAGCTGCTTATTTTGCTTCAAAATTGGCCAAATTATTTCCAGTTTCATGATTAGAGTCACCTTGTTGATGCCCTCTATAACATGTAATTGCTACTTCTTCAGGTAGCTGAACAGCTTCCAGTAGTTGTAGAATTTCTGTAGCATGTTTAATCTGTTTCCCCTGTGTGTTTAAAAGTCCTCATTCTTTCCAGATGGTACAATGTGCATGAACCACACCTAATGAGTATTTATAATCAGTACAAATATTTATCCTTTTGTCTTTAGGCAGATCCAGGGCTCTCATTCAGCATGTTCCAGAGGTTTTTCTTTCAAATCTCGTTGGATCAAATATACAGTCTCGATAGTGGCCAAGCAGTCTGTTGGTTGTTCCTGCAAAAAAGGATGCTGGATCACAATTTCTATATCATCGTGTTCCACAATGGTGGCCTATTATTTTAAGAAACATGAAAGAGGTAACCAGTAGGCTCCTTTCTGTTCCAGGGCTGCTGATACAACATGTGACACTACCACAGTAATCTTTTGTCCCAAGGTAAATTTGTGAGCCCCTTCAGTATTCCTGACAACTGCTGGCACAGCCCTTAGGCATCCGGGCCATCCTCTGCTATCTTTGTCCAGTTAGTTTGAAAAAAACACCACTGCCCTCACATAGAGTCCTAGTTTCTGAGAAAGGATCCCCAAAGCTATTCCCTGTTCTTCACAGGAATATAGCCAAAAAGATTTAGTCACACCCATTAGTCACAAAGCTGCAGCTCTCATTAGCTCTGGTTTTAAATTTCTAAAAGCCCCCCTTCTGCTAAATCAGTCCATTCCAAAGATGAGGATTTCCCTTTAACAGTTCATATAGTGGTTTTACCAGAACACTATAATTGTGCATCCAAAGTCTGCATCATCCAGTCATTCCCAGAAACCTCCGGAGCTCCTTGATGGCTGACAGTCGTGGAGTCTGACAAATAGCATCTTTTCTAGCAATTCCAAGTTGTCTCTGTCCTCCTGTTATTTCATAACCTAGGTAGGGAACTTGGGTTTGAATTAGTTGGGCCTCTTGTTTGGATACCCAATAACCAATTAGACTCAGAAAATTCAGTAATCCCACCATTCACTGGACGCATTCTTCCTTTGTTTCTGTGGCAATTAATAGATCATCCACATATTGTAACAGAGTCCCCGTCTGAGTGGATGGCTTCCATGATTCTAGTTCCAGTGCTAACTGATTTTCAAAACTGTTGGACTGTTTTTAAACCCTTGAGGTAATGCCATCCAAATTAAATGGGTTTTCATTCCCATGTCAGGATTTTCCCATTCAAAAGCAAAGAAAATCTGGCTCTCTTTGGCCAATGGTAAGCAAAAGAAAGAGTTACTTTAAATCCAAGATGGCAAGCCATTTCTGATTATTGTTCAGTTTAGTCAATAAGGTAAACAGATTAGGTACTACTGGATGAATAACCTCTGTATATTTGTTGATTGCTCTGAGATCTTGAACCAATCTGCAACTTTATTTCTTCCCTTTGATCCTCTAATTTTAAGGAATATTTTCTTATTATAATTGGGCTGCTTCCCCCCCCCCCTTTTATTTCTACCTTAACAGGCAAAGCATTTTTCACCTTACCTGGAACTTCAGATGCCCATACTCCCAGATATACCTGATTAAGGATTTCTTCTATTTCAGGGAGGTCCTCCTGTTCACTTTTCTGTTGAATTAAAGATAAACTCAAAACTGCAATTAATTGATCGTTTTTGACTCTTAATTTCATTTTGCCTTCTTTAAATGTTGCTTCTTCCTATAATAAAGATTTTGGAGAATCTGCAATGCATAAGAATTTATGCATTCCTATTTGTTTTCCCAATTTGTACTTTAAGGGTTTCAGAAAGGATGCCTCTTAATTTTTTTCCCTCTTTTTCTTGGTGGTCAGTAGCTCCCACATCCATAAAAAATTCTTTTCCCTCTGATTTAACAGCGAATAAGTTGCTCCTTTATCCACTAAAATTCCACTTTATTTCCTCTAGTCCCTAGCTTTAATTTAAACTGTGGATCTGCTAGGTCCCTGTCAGTCTAGTTCCAATTCAGTCACTAAAGCCACCCCATGGCACTCCCCCCAGGGCTGTCTCACTTCCAACATCCAAACTCCCCACAGCACACACACCCATCTGGTCCCACAGGAGAAGAACCCACTCCCCACCTCCTCCTGACATCTCTCCACCTCTGCCTTCCTAGCACTCATTCCATTCTCAAACACAGGAGCTGCCCAAGCTCCCCTCCTTTCCCCCTTGGTTTTCCTTAACTTCAAACATCTTTCCCCAGTATCACAGCCTGGATAACACCTCTCCAGTTTAGCTTTCAGTTTCTTCCTGTCCTTTTCCAAGGCCAAAATTAAGGGATCTGGCAGAGCTGTATAAATTTTGTGTTCCGTCTGCCACTCCTAGTGGTTTCTTAAAGTGAAAAACATATCTGCATACACTACTTCATCCCATTTTCCTTGCCACCTTGCAACCCTGGAATTGAAACAAACTCTGTAACTAAGTAATTACCTATGCTGTCATGTTACCACTGTATAGTCCCTTCCCAAGAGATCAATATGGTCTCAGGAAGAATGGTTAAAATAAACTATCAAAGAATAGATATTTTTTCAAGAAAAATGATTGTAACTTGACAAGAAAATGAGAAAAAATCCCAATGTAGGTGAAAGGGAATTCCAGCAGAGGGAGATCGCAACCTCCGACTCAATAGCCCCCTACTCAAATTACAGCCTAGTCTCAATTTAGAACAATAGAAAAAGTGTGAGTATGTGTAGAAATTAGCATATGGTGTATGTTTGTTGCGACCAATCAAAACGCGAATATAGAATGGAATGTATGAATATGTAATGATCTTACGGATAAATATCCCAACTTTTTGAGCCCTGGTTATGCACGCTTGGAGAAGAAATCCCCTGTGCATCCAGCACTGTAATAAAGAATGTCTCCCTTTTAGCACCACATTGGTGTTACGAGGTTTTTCTTGACAGAGGTTTGCTGGTAACAACCTCAAAACAACATTAAATGTAACAATGTATCATAGTTCAAAGTTTAATCCTTTATGCCATTTTTCCTGACCTTCCAAAGTCTACAAAGGCATCCATCGGTTACATATTTTATCAATGCTTTCTCATTTACCGAGCCCCCAGGAAACCCTCCCAGTTCTTTCCAATGTCCCAAAATGCACCCTAAAGGATTCTTTTTCCAAGGTCACATTCACACACACACAGAGGATCCCACAAACACACTCCACAGTCACAACGCTTTAGACAAAGACTAAAATTCTATCAAACAAACAACAGTTAATAACAAATTTCGTCTGTCACCAATGCCAAAATCACAGGACCAAAATCATGACTGTAACAAGCCACAAAATAGACACATTCCACACATTTACAATGCTTGAGACAGGGACAACAATTCATAACAGAGTCATAACAGCCTTACCCCAATACTAAAATCGCAAGACCAAAATCATCATTATAACAAGCCACAACATTAGTCAAATACCAGTAAAATCCAAAACCTTTTCTACAAGATGCCCACTGCGTCTTATAGGACCCAAACCACAAGATGCTCAGTGCTCCTTGTGGGTGTATACCAAATGGACGCTAGCAGCCGGGCATATGCCTTTACCCATGAGATTTCCCATCTCAATTTATGGAAGGCTTCCAAACCTTGTGTAAGCTTACAAAACCAATTTTCCAAACCAAGATGTTCCCTGCATCTTACAGACTGTATAAATAAACCTCTGCATCTTACAAACTATATAAAATAAAAGAATACCTTTTTTGAAGATGGTTCTTGTCTGCATCCACAGTGATCTGAATGAATTGAGGGGTCCCTCTAGGAAAAACTCCTGAGGGCCCTAGGGAGCCCTGTCCTCAGTAGGTCCTGCAGCCGAGAAGAGAGCGTCTATTCTAGGGTGCCAAATTGATTCAGAGAAAACCTCAGGAGCAAACTTGCCAACAAAGTTTTCAAGTTGACAAGCAGGTCTTCTTTATTAAGGCACTGGGAGACACAGGAGATAAGCTCCTCCTAACGTGTATCGCTTATTTCACTACTCCCAAACTTGTGTCAGTAGCTGCCAGAAAGGACCTTAAAGCTCATCCAGTTTCAGTCCCCTGCCATGGCCAGGGACAACTTCCACCACAGCAGGTTACTCCAAGCCCCATCCAACCTGGCCTTGAAAACCTTAACAAGATGTGAGAGTGCCCAGTCATTTGCCTTAGTGGAAGAACAGCTGTAGGGGCTCTGCATAACAGGTTTTAAAGCCCATGGTGGGGCACATATATACATATATATATATGGGTAAATGAGTGGAAGGTGTAGTAATGAGGCTGAGGTGGTGAGATATGTGGTGAAATGGTTAAAAAGGTGTGGTAGTTACAACACCCTCATGGGGGTGGTGAGCTGCTGGTGGGTGATCAGGCTGTCAGTACAACTGCTGATGGCCCTTAATGCTGCTCTTGAGCAGCCTAATCAAAAGGAATCATTATCCCTCCCTTCCAGATGATAGATATACCAAAGTAAAGAAATGCCTTTTCCCCTTCCCAGTTGTGAAGGCACCAACCTATAACTTGTTTGCTGTCTCACTTTCTCTTCTCTCCAAATCCGCCATTTCAGCTGTCTCTTAGCAAAGGATGGGAAACAATACCCCAGCTCTAACTGGAATATGGATTGCTTCTCTCTCCTCCCAAAGCAGAGACATTTCTTGGGTGAGTTTTGCCCCTTCAACTATGTTGGATGATACCTGGGTGGAATAAACCTTAATACATTATTTTTGTTACTTTTTTTTTCCCATATGAGCTCAACTAATTGTTGGTTAGCTTTGGGTTTTAGCCTAATGCAGTAAGTGATTTTTTCAACAGCAATTCCCAGTCTGTATTCCTGTTGCTCCAATCAGCTGCAATCACCAGTAACGAAGCCAACTACCCAAACTCTTCTAACCTCTGAGAAAGGGCTGGAATTTTCTATGCTCTTAATGCAACACCTGGAGCTGTATGGAGCTGCACCTGCAAAGCATTAAGTGTAATTAAAACTGCTTCTAACAGAGAGAAATGTACTTGGCTCTAAGCATCATCTTTTAACTCTGTGTGTAAGAGTATTGTTCCAGAGAGATTTTGAGTTCTGCCTACAGACCTCTCATACCTGAAGGTATCTGCAGGATTTAAGTGATTTGGAATATTTATTAGAGATTAAAGTAGATGACAGTCTGTGAAGAGCAGAAATCTCATCCTGATATGATGCTCTGAGTAACAAGGGGAATGAAGTTTTAGCACAGGAGAGAAGCTTGAGAGAAAACTATCACTTTCTATTCTGGAAGCTAGGCTGAGAACTTTATGACATTCAGGTTTGGTTTTTTTGTTGCTAATATATTCTATTTTCTGTTTACTTTTCAGTAGTTCTGGGTGAATTTGAAAAAAAAATAACCAAAAGGAGCACACAACAACCTCAAAATATGGAGAAAGTATTTAAAGGGAACAGTGGTGAAAGGACTTGCATTAGTTCAGATGGATTTTTATGTAGTTCCAGTAATTGCAATCTGATGTTTAGTTAGTAATCTGTACTTGCTGTCCTTCACATTAAAGATCCACTTTCTCTTAATTTTTATGCATGCCTTGATATGTTTTGTAGCTCTTCTATCATTCAACTTTTAATTAACACTCCCTAAAACTGAAGGCTTTGCTACTTTTTAAAGGTCACTGAGGAAGAGAGAGGGAGAAAAGGCACTTACGATGTGTCTCTGAAATTCTCAGACTGGAGAATAATCATTTTGTTTTTTATGGACAAAGATTTACAGCACAATGATGACTGCATTTCAGAGAAGCTGAGGATGCAAAGACATTAGGAGATTCACTTTGGGCTTTTGTATTTGTAGCCTGTGGTCGTGGTGTAGCGTGATGATTTTCATGTAGACAACAAAAAAAAAGAAGCATCTGGTGAAAGAAGAAAGGACTTTAAAAAAATCCATGAAGGTAAAATTTTAATTCACAGGATTCTGGTTGGGGGGGGGTGGCAAAATCACAAAATGAATTATATAAGACGTTATAATCAATTTTAAGTAATGTTAAGTTTGATGGCTTTGTAACAGTAGCAATGGAAAATTACTGAGATGCATGATTCACAGAAAGAGAAATAGAGGACAGCTAGCGAACATACTGAGAACTCTTGTATAAGATAAACCGTTGTAGTTTTAGGCCTTTATGACCTTAGAACAAAATGAGTGTAAGAAAAACAGGCTAGAAGAACAGGACTTACGGATAAGGATTATCTGGAATGACAGGGGCCCAGGATGGACTGCAGTTTAACTGATAAGTAGGACAGGCTGATTGTTATGTCTATGGTGTAAATGAGCCAATTAAGCTGGTATAAGCATCTACTTGTGCATGCTTCAAAGGCTGCCAGAAGTGATGAAGACTGCTGGAAGAAGTAAAAGACCCCCAGAGACCACCACCACAATTTTGTACACATGTGGGGAACTTTCTGGAAAAGGATGTAATCCGTACATAGGCTCATGAATATGTGTGTATGCCCAGCAGCTAAATAAGGACTGCTTGTGTAGCAATATGGGGACACACTTTAGGAGGAGCTATCCCCTGTGACTACCGGCACTCAATAATGAGTACCTGGTTGTCATCTTAAATCTTTGTTGGCAAGGTTGTTCCTGGAGTTTTCTCTGAATCATGGTGAGAGTATTTAAGTGAAATAGCCTTTTTTTAAAAAATTGACATTACAGTCAAAGTCAGCAGGTAAAAATTTATTAAGCTTGTTTCTAAATAGAAATATGGGTAAGATAGCATGGTTCCTGGGAAGAAGTGAAGGGGTTTTAAGATGTATTAAAATATATCTTAGAAATCCTTACTGGCTTTGCCATTGGATGCTATTTCTTCTGAAAATAGTTCTCACTTCCTTTTCTGTCTGGGCAGATTTGTGACCAAGCACCAAGGTTAATAAACAAGCAAGTCTAAATGGCTTTTAAGAAATCCTAGAAATAAGTTGCAAGTTTATTTTTGGAAGTGATTTTATAGTCTTCTGTGAAATCCTACAAACTCAACACCAGACCATATCAGTTTCTATTTATCCAAACCCTTATATTTATGCAGGTAGTTCAAAAGGTACATAAACAAAGAAGCACTGACACACTTTGTATCTTCTTTTAGCATGAGGTGACAGTTCATCATATCTTCAGGCACCTATTAATCAGCTTCATAGCTTGTACAAATACAGTCATGATAATTTCTCTGGTCTGTTATGCAAGTTTTAAAGTGACTTAGTTGAGGGACATTTCAGTAACAGCCAAAAAAGCAGTTGATTTGTTACTTGCCAAAAGAGAGTTAAAAATTTTAGTATCTGTTTATGTTCCAAGCAAAATCATTGTGTGGAAACTGCCAGGCCAAAAGAAAGCTGAAGCTTCTAGTTGCCTTTTCTGTGCATATTCAGAAAGGGAGCAAGAGGAGCTCTTTCCCTTGTCTTCTGTAAAAAAAGGAATACTCTCTATCATTCCTGAATCAAATTGCATCCTGAGCTTGAGAAGCCTCTATGAGGACCAAATATTCTGTCCTCCCCCCTCACATCCTATGTAATGTAATATCTTAATTTCCCCAGTCTTTTGCCTCTTGAAAAACACAGCTTTTGAACGTAATTTTCCATCAGAGCAGCTTTATTGCCATGGCTTTTTCCAAGGTCATTAGTGGTTTAGCAGGGTATCACATAGAATCATAGAATGATTAGGTTCGAAAGGACTTTAAGGACATCTAGTTCCAACCCCTCTTCCATGGACAAGTATGCCTCACGCTATGCCTCATACTAGAGCATGTTGCCCAAGGCTCTATCCAGCCTGGGTTTGAACACTGCCAGTGATGGAGCATTCACCACTTTGGATAACCTGTTCCAGTGCCTCACCACCCTCAAAGTAAAGAACTTCTTTATACCTAACCTGAACTTCCCCTGTTTTAGTTTAAACCCATTACCATGACATCTGTTTATAATCTAGAGCTAGATGACAGATATAGCATTTCTTTTCGTAGTATCTATTCATTATTTTTGGTCACAGTAATGTGCTGGACAAAGAGAAATATGCCATTTCATGTGTAGAATATTTACCTAGAAATGTCAAACATTTTAATAGGAGTTTCTGCAGTCAGTATACATAATTCAAAAGGAGTGATCGTCTTGGAAAAGTAATCACCATTTAAACCTGAGCCGAGCTGTCTCTTTCTGATTGACAAAAAAGGAAATCATTTGAGAAATGTAGCTGTGCCTAATGCATTCTTTGGAAGTATGAGTCTGTAAATGTATGTACTGCATAAAGAAATACATTGAATTATTTTGTTAGATATTTGCCAAGATACTTCAGTTTTCAAAAAGGAATTAACAAATATCTACAGTTGCTTCACTCACAGCCCACAGTTCTCGTGCCAAATTATTAACTTTCAAAAGCTTTTTTCCATGTTTTTGGCAACAGATTATTCATTCAAACTTGTGATCATTTTAAATGCTAGAGGGAGACTGCTTAAAAGTGGAAGATTCCCAAATGGGTAATATACCATTTGTCAAAGTTTTGGAAGATCTCTGTGAATGTTCAGTTTCCTCTCAATCATTCCAGCTGCTTACTGATGTAGGTGCAGTTTCAGACATTATCTTTTTCCAAGTGAACTTAACAATGAACAACTAGTATTAAGGAAAATAATCTATTAAAATGCTTAAAAATAGCCTCTTCAGTGTATGGGCAGTTGCTCTCAGAGTCACAGAGGGGGTGTTGGTAGGCACCAGAATTGTTGGGCAGCATTTGATTTTATATTCCAAGTGACTTGAATGAGTTCCTTTTCAAAATCATTATTCAGATTATGTCTGTGCGCATAGCAGTTTCAGGATACAGTTTCAGATTGATGGGTTAAGAACATTTAAAATAGAAACAAAAAATAATTAAAGACCCTTTACAGCATGCTGGAGACAGATGTGCTGATGATGCCCTTATTATAATGACCAACTAAAATGGTTTTCTGTTAGAAAGTAATAAAATGTATTCTTAGAAATCAGTTAAATCTGTACTTTATGATTTGATCTAGTCCTGGGGTGGTTGGTGGTAGCTGAAAAGTTTGTATAGTGGGAAAGCTAATTCAAGTGCATTGGTGCTTCTCTTTCCATTTTAAACTTGTGAATTTTGTCCAGTTATTTAGTTATTTCAGTGATCTTTCTCTAGATTAGAAGTGTCACCCAAGTGACAGAATACAAGGAACTGAATGTTTTTGCTCACCATTGTAATGGGATGCATCTGGTATTTTGTATCCCTTTTAGCAAAGTATCATTTTGAAGCATTCTGAATATTTCCCTATGAAATCAAAGCAGATGAAAGGACGGAAAACCTGGTTTTTAAATTACAGTTGGGAAATGCTGGGATTCTGTCATTCTAAAGATAAGCTTGATATCCCGACACCCTTGATTATTGACGTAAAAATGGCCAAGTAACAGTGTCAGCAACTGCAGTTGCTGCTGGGACATATGAAGCAACATTTGTTACTATTAAGCTAACATCTGTGCGATGTTCTGTACTTGATTTTTATATCCCTTATTCACTGTCTCAAGGGATAGAAAATGGTGTTGTTAATTCAGGATGAAGAATGACTTAAAAGTATGGGTTTCAGACCTGAATCACTGTAATGGTGCTTAATTATTATGTTCAGGATTGAGTGATGGAAGGGATTGCTGGTGTAGTCAATTTGTCCATTTCTATTTGGTATTCATGTGTATCATCTTGTGGTTTTAATGAATCTTTGTGTATTAAAAGTAGGGTAGAAGTATGTAATTTTTAAAAATTTTTGAAAAGGTGTGTGTTTTGGTGTCTTTTTTTTTCTTAGTGACTATTGGGGGAAATTTTTTTTAAACACTAGTTATACAGCTTTTCACAAATTGCAGTGCATATAATCAGCAAGCTTTATGACCCATTTCAGGTTTACAGACATTCATGCTTCATTGTCTCTTCTGTATGGCTTACTGGGAAATACATGTGCCATGGCTGAGTAACAGATCAGTGAATGCTTCTCACCCTTACAGGAACTTTAAAATCATACATTATGTCTTCTGTGCTGATGCTTTGAAGAATGTTTTTTTTTCTGTGGATTTCTGGAACATTGAGGTCTAATCTGTGATTGTCCCTCAAGTTCAGTTTAGCTTATCTTCTACTATAAGCTGAAGATGCATTAACTCCATTAATAACATCAAGTGGAACAATGGATTTTTTCTATGCAGGTTTTATGATTCTGGTTGTAGCAGTTTCTGTTTCAGCAGTACTGGAAAGGTCCCTGTTGGTGGTTATTACAGTTTTAGCGGCAGTTCTGGGGCAACAATTAACTTGGAAATGTCTAATGGGCTATAATTAGCTATATTATAACTCACTTCTACTGAGTTAACTTTGCTTCATTCTTCCAGGAGTTGCTTGTTTCAAACTAGCTAATTCTGTTGACTCAAAAACACCAATGTGAAATCTAGTGGTCCATTCTTTGGCTTGCTGGAAGATTATGTCTCGTGTGGGACTGCAGCAGTAATTTCTAATTTAAGACTTTCTTGTGGCATTTCTGCAATCTATGTAGTGCGTCACATCCAGTATCCTGGTTTCAGCTTGAAGACATGCTGGCAGGCAATGACAAGTGAAGAATGGGGTTAACTGAAGAATAGGGTGGATCAAACAATGGGATTGATTGAAGAATGGGGTTGTAAATAAGGAACTTCAAGGATATTAGACTTTGTTAGCAACTATAGAAAGAAAAAAGAAATTACTAAGATAAGCGTTGCCAGAGCCAGCTGGTGGTTACTGATATGACAATGATCCTAAAACAAAATGATGAAGAAATATCCACCAGTGGTTCCAAAGCCTACTACCACTTTTTAGTGCCCATGCGGGAGGGATTCTCTAGAAGTGTAATCTAATGAATATGTATGTTTAAGGGCAATATAATCACAGCCTGGTTGATGCTTGGAGGAGTCACACTAGGAGGAGCGATACCCCATGTCTCCCGGTGCCACAATAAAGAATACCTGCTTGTCAACTTAAACTTTATTTGTGAGTTCCTGGAAAATCACAAGGAAAATAAGTAGAAGTGATGGATAGTTCTTAAATTTATAGCCAAGATTTAGTCTTATATAAGTTCAGAGTATCATCCTGTCTTCATCCATGTTTGTGACGTATTGTGCTTTAAGCCAGCTGTAACTCACAGTTCGTTCATTTGCTCTCTCTCTTTCTTCCCCCCCCCCCCCCCCCCCCCCCCCCCCGGGGGGGGTGGGGGAGAA
>JASSUY010041181.1:0-10234 GCA_032466535.1 Forpus xanthops
GTAAAGTGGGGGGGGAGAAGAAGGTTGGGAGGAGTGAGTGGGCAGGCAGATTGATTTACGCTTGAAACCGCGACAACTTGGTCCAAAATTTCCGATTCATTGCCATGTCTATGAAAGTATGAGAAAGGATTTTTTACACTCACTTTGCACTTGTTTATCTGGTTGCCAAAGGAGCAATACTCCTCCTGTAAATTAATTGTGAAATATTATTCCTGAAACAAATGTTTTGATATAGACAGATATGAAATTCTTTCTCAAAGTTCAAATCAGTATGGAGATATTTCTAAAACCATCAGTATAAAATCCAGTGTTTCATGTTATTATACCTCCCGAAAAGTCTGAAATATAGTGACAAAGACTCAATTTTGTCAACTTTTGAAAAGGCAGAAAATATTACTGAGAGAACAAAAAAAAAGCATAATTTGTGGGGAATTAAAGGAGAAAAAAATCTTGGTCATAGGCTTGTTAAAAAAAATTGTCCTTTCTGTCAAAATAACTTTCCTCCTCTTAATGTATTTCATAATCACAAAGGTCATTGTGTGAATAGGAAAAATAAGTTGTAAAAACCAGTTTATATAATGCAAATGAGAGAAGTTTGGCAGAGGCATGCATGCTAATAAGCAAAGTACACGTCTGACTACATAGCTGCTTGTTGAAAAGCTTTCTAAATCTGTGGGCATTGTGAAGACTGGCTATATTAAGAAATGGCCAAAATATATGTACTTGATAATGACTAGTTTTTATAGATTTTTTTTTTTTACATTTCACTGAAAATTGTTTTATACAGCAATATAGGAGACATTTCCTTGTTTTGCAGAGGGAAAAGCTGCTTAAAGGCAGCCAATAGCTCTAGCTGAGGACAGAATCAAGTTCTAGGGTGACATTAGTACAGTTTGCAAACTTACTTATTACTATTTTTCTCTTTGATTACTTTTCCCCCACCTTAGGCATAAAACTTAAAAAGCAAACTCAACCCAATTAAATGGTCAACTTCACATTAAAGTTGCATGTATAGGTAAGACTTTCAAAAGTCAAGATCAAAGTCTTCTTTTCCTTATTGACAAGCTATACTAGTAGAGAAACAAAGGTGTTCTGTAGTGAATGACCTTTTGTCCTGGGTTCAGCAGTAGCAGTCATTTTTCTCTTTCTTGGTAGATGGTGCAGTGCTGTTTTTTTGACTTTTGGCCTGGGATCAGTGCTGATAACACTGATGTTTTCAGTTACTGCTTAGAATGGTAGGTCTGACCAAGGACTTTCTGAGCCTCATGCTCTACCAGGGAGGAGAGGAAGCCGAGAGGAAGCAGAAACAGGACCCCTGACCCAAACTGATGAAAAAAGTATTCCATAACACAGCACGTCATGCTCAGGATGTAAAAACTGGGGGGCAGGAACCCAGAAGGGTTGGGTTCGCTGCTGGGTAGAGCTTGGTATCGGATGGTGAGCAGTTGCATTCTTTTCCCTTGTACTTCCCTTAGCATTATTATTATTGGTGGTAGCAGCAATGATTTGTGTTATACCTTAGTTACTGGACTGTTCTTATCTCAACCTGTGGGAGTTGCATTCTTTCGATTCTCCTCCTCATCCCTCCAGGAGTGAGGGAAGAAAGAGGGAGGACTGAGTGAGCAAACTGCATGAGTTACGGCTTAAACCACAACACTTTTTCAAGTTCTAAAGTGAATATTCAATAAGAAATGGTGGCATTAAAAAAACAAACCAACCAAAGAAACAAACAAAAAAACACCCAGCATACAACACTAAGCAATCTAACGTTTTTTGTACTTTTTTTCTCCAGGTACCGAATGATATTTTTATTTCATCTGGTATTCTGCCTGTGTAATTCTTTGTCTTAAAAGTGCTGTAACATCACTGCCCTATGGAACTAAATGCCTGAAGACACAATGAGTCTATGAAGAGCAAAAACCCTCAGATCGTGTTAACTTTGTGCATTAACTGAGTACTAGCATATGTTTGGCTTGTAATTGCTAATACACTTCTCTGCAAGAGTACTAGCATGCTATTTCTTCAAAAGTAGGAAACTTACAAGAAAGAAAAGCTACAATATGAAAATTCCTTTCTCTTTTCTCTAGTAGTAGGTTCACACTACTCCATAAATCAAGATACTGATAGGAAATAAAAGGCTACAGAAATTACCTCCAGCAAAGAAAATGTGCATTTGATGAGCAAAAATTGCACTTTAAGTCTTAATTATGGGAACATAAGCAATTTTTGTTAAAAAAAATGTAAGAAAGGGTCTTTGTTGACAGTCTCCTTACACTGGAAACTGTATATATTTTTTGCAATTTTTGTTGCTGCAGTGGAAATGCATGAATTGATGATGGTTGGAGGAATAGCAAGAAGCAGTAGCAGAAATATGCATTGTGGTTTTAATCTGTCTATCAACACAATGCAATGAGCCGAGGAGAAAGAATGGCTAATTAAGTCATTGCAGATGACTAAAGAGCAAATAAAGGAGGGAAAGAAAATACAGAGACCTGAACAATTAATGCCTGATCCTGTTAATCTTAAACTTTCTCACATAAAAAGAAGCATCTAGTGCCACTTCAGATTTCCTAGTTACCTTTATAGCCCCTAGTTGCTCCTCCAGAAAGGAGCAGACATTCTTGATGGTCTTCTGTCATGTCTGCCATCCTTATGGCAACATTTTAGACAGTTTTACGGTCCTCCTGTGGACCTGCTCTAACAGGTCCATGTATTTCTTGTGCCAGGGCACCAAAGCTGGACACAGTACTCCATGTGGGATCACACAAGAGTGGAGTAGAGAGGCTGAATCACCTCCCTCGACCTGCTGGTCACAATTTTGATGCAGCTCAGGATACAGTCCCAACTTACAGGTGCAGCACTGTAGAGTGAAACTGTGGGTGGTGAGCATAAATTTCAGGTTTAATGACAAGATTCACATCTGCAGCTAGAAAATCATAAATCTGCTTACTGAATGCAATTTCTGGTTTGATTTAATACAAAAAGAAACAGGTTCTTATACTCTATGATGACTTGATAATGCAAACTCAAAACCAGGAGGTGGGCACAACTAGGAGACAGAGTCCAAAGGTGCATTACTAATCCAAGCTAAGACTTTAATGTCGATTTACCCTAAAATGAACAGAAATGGAAAATCAGGTGTATGAGAGATGCCCATAGGTCACTTTCTGAAACAGAAGCTGAAGTACAGCTGGGATATGCTGGGATACCTCAAAGGGCATTCAATGTTGTGATGGGGCACTCTCCAGATTCATCTGCAGATTTTAGGCCTTTCAGGTGTTCCAGTATTGATGTCTACTTGTCAGCTATAGCATTTATAATTCTGCTATAGACAGTAGAGATCTAGCAATTATTCTTAATACAGACTGCTGAGCTACTCAGCCCGCCCAACACAGTCACTTAGACTTGGTCAGATCTTCAGATTTCCAGAGATCACTAGTTATTGAAAGGAGATGCAGTTCATCTGTTCAGATAAATTATTTTCTGGTAAAATTTTAAATGCACATCATCAAACATCTACTTTAGGAAAGCATGTGCCTCCAGTAGATCATGATTTTTGTTTAGGTGCATATGTTAGGCGTACTGCATCCCTCCTGATACGGATGAAAGAGTGTGAATGGTTACACAGCAGGGATAAGACAGTGATTGTCATTAAACTGATTTCTTTAAGAAATGTTTGTTTAAGTCCCTTCAAAATTCCAAGTATCTACTCAAGTCTCAAAAGGCAGTACTTAAGAGCTAAGCTCCTTAGAAATCACTTCATCCTGACTGCAAAGGTACATGTCATTATGCAGTGAGAAAAATGTTTTAATGCTTGGTTCAAAAATAACGTACACAAAAGCTCAGTCTCACTATGAGTACAACAAATCATACTGGTACTTTCATGCCCTCAGTCCAGCCAATTTTGGATGTATTCCAAGTCTCAAAGTTAATACGTAAGAACATTTTTCCCCAGCGCTCATGGGAGATATAAATAATGCACTCTGGCTCATAAATTAAAATTAAAATCATAGAATAATAGAACCATAGAGTGGTTTGGGTTGAAAAGGACCATAAAGATCATCTAATTCAACCCCTTTGCTACAGGCAGGGATACCCTTCACTAGACCAGGTTTCTCAAAGCCTCTATCCCTAAACTTCTCCCTACATGCCCTTCTAAAACGTCCCTCTCCATATTTCCTTTAGGCCCCCTTTAGATACTGGAAGACTCCTCTAAAGTGTCCTCAGAGGTTTCTTTTATCCAGGCTGACCAATCCCAACTCTCTCAGCCTGTCTCCATAGAAGTGCTCCAGCCCTCTGAATATCTTCATGGCACTTGCTCCAACAGGTCCATGTCCTTCTTGTTTTGGGGGCCCCAGAGCTGAACCCCAGCAAATGGGTGTCTCAGAAGAGAGCTGCCTACTACTATCACCAGTCACCTTTTCTTGTTTGTGCTGTTTGTTATATACAGAGTAGACTGGGCTGCCCTACTCAGCTCCAGCAGATTTCCAGTGTGACGGATCTTTCACCTTCAGTCTTCAGTGTTGAAGCAATTCTGCAAGAGCAGCCCAGACTTTGGTGGAAGCCTCTTCCTCCTGCTGGTCCTTGCTTTTGCAAGCTTCCATTCTTCTGTATTATTGCCCCCCCCCCCCCCTTCTGTGTGTGCCAGTGGGTAAGTTTTTGCCATTTGGTTGTGGTTTCACTGCAGTCCATGCTCGGAATCAGGTATCTAACTTCTTAACCTTCCTGATGCTTCACAATCTCCTCACTGCCTCCTGCAGCTGAGCCACCTGCTGGAGAAGGTCCTCCACCTGGGCACAACTTTTGCAGGTAGGTCTGCTGCCTGCCCCTGCCCCAGGAGAAAAGTCTGAGCGCTTCCTGTAGTTTGAGTCTGCACTGCAGCCTCTCCTTTTGGCAGCTCCATCTCAATGGAGGCATCAGCCACTGCTGAAGTATGTGTTGCAGGCCTCCTGCTGAATCTACAGCCTTTGCACTCAGGCAAGAGGCTGCTATTCTGCTGTAAAGGGTCAAGCCAGATGAGTGCCCTTGGCCTATGCAGATGGTCTCATAATGGATCCTAGTTTCTGGATTATATGAACTTTAAGCCTCTCCACTCATCCAGTGGAATGCTTCTTCTTTGAAAAGGCACCCTCCCTGTACACCCTTTCATGCAAGCTGCCACACCAATTGCCAACGCACCTGGCTGATGACCTATGTCCATCACTGCTTGCAGTGCTCCTGGACACAGTGCTTCATAGGGCTTTATTTTTTGTGGGAGTGGGGGCTGGCTGCTGTTATTTCTGCCATCCCGCAACCTTGTCAGTTGCTCCTGTGTGAGCTGCCAGCTCATGGCAGGTCTTTGCAATCCACTGCATTCTCCCATTTCAGGAAACCTCCCCAAATGCCATGATCCTCTGGCCCACTGTGGAATGCACATTCTCTAGAGCTGTTTGCCTTGGTGAACTTTAATAACACGTAGATGACTTCAGAAAGTTAGCCTTTTAGTAAAGGGTTACTTTTTATGGAGAATAGATATTAGATAAAAGATCTGAGGAAACTTAAAAAACATTTGACACATGGTGTCTTCTTGAAATCACGCTACTGTCATTTTGCAATTTCTGTAGTAGATTCGAAAACGAATTGGTGATGGTATATGGAGTGTGTCACTGTGATGTTTCCCATTTCTTTTCCTTTTATATCTATGACTATATCCTGAGGATTTCCTCACTTCCCCAGGCTGGAATGCCTTTTTTAACCTAACTGCTTAAAGAATATGTATCTTGCATCTTCTTTACCTGCGGAGTTCTATTTTTGAGTTATTCAACTATTTTGTAGTGTAGCAACAGATAATGAGATTGGAGTGTTCTTTAGCTTTTCAGGTTTTCCCTTAGCTTTCATTTCTTTTTCTGTCTTCTGGTTTTCAGTTCTTTCCTTTCCTCTTTGACAGGTTTTAGTCTTTTGTTATTGTTTCACTTGTTACTTCTGACCAGACTTTGTACCCTTCTTCCTACACAGTTAAATTTTCCTTTATTAAGAGTTATAGTCCCATTTTGCTCTACATCAAACTACTTCTTAGTTAGCTACTTTAAAATGACAAACTTTCTTATTCTGCTCTAATCTACATACCTTACTGTAAGCTTCATATCCTTCTAATCAGGTACATCTATCCATGTCTTTTTGTCCTTTCAAACCCATACCTGTTCCTTCAGGCACCAAGCCTTGCTCATTGACATAATGGATGTGTCTTTCTCTGCCAGTCCATCCTCAGATGACAGGCTCAGTTTCTTTTTCTCTTCTCTGCCAAGAGCTAATCTGTTTTCCTTCCTCTCTGCCAGCCTTAGCTTCAGAGTTCTACTTACTGTTGCCAATATTTTTGTTGGTTGCCAAACATTTGAATTCCTCAGAAATTTGAGAACTTTTGTTTTTGGTTCAAATCACTTCCAGCAGGAGCAAAGAAAATTATTTCTTTTTTTCTAATCTATTTTCTTTAGTTCTTAATAAGACTTCATATATGACATATTCTATTATGTTTCTCTCCCATGTTAGCCACTTAATCATCTATTGTGTTTTGCATAGGAAATGTGTAACTTAAGAATTAAATTCTTAAAAATCTGCCAATCTTAGTTCAAATAGCTTAATAGTAATGACATCAGTGACAGTAGATTACTTATCTCCTTTCACCTGAAGAAGATCCAAAGTGTGTTGAAACCATCTGCTTCATATCACATCTAGCTGCACAAGAAATTATCTTTATTTTTTAGTAAACTGAGTGCATAAGTTGCTTCCTTAGCTCTGTGTTACAAAAGAACCACAAAGAAGCTTCAGTGGGCTTTGGATCTTATCCCTAACAGAAAACATTTTCCTAGGTACTCATTTGAATTATGATATGGACTATGCTACACACTCCTGTTGCCAGTATTTTTGTTAGCTGCCAAACACATGGATGTTGTCTCATAAACTCACCTATATGCTAAATTCTGTTCTTTTTTGTCTTCACAATCACTACTTCACAACCTGGAAAAGTTTATATCAGTTGTTGAGCTCACTTTTTAGGAGCAGTATGGTACTTTCAAATAAGCATTCTCAAAAGAGAGATTTTCCTGTCCAACTATAACAGAGTAAATTCTACATTAACCAAACCCACACCAAAATTATTATATCATTTGATTAGGAAATACAGAGTCATCTAATCAATAACTTCCAAGAAATGGAATTTTGAATATCATGGAAATACATGAACAGAAAGCTAAAGTAATCTGTGAACAAAGTAGCATCCAATTTGAACAGGAGAAAAAAAGGATAGGATTCATCTAATGAAAAATAGGTGTCTGTGATACTGATATTTTTCAGTCCTTCTCCTAACCAAATATTTTTTTCTGCATTTTCTCCCCCATCTCAATTTAAATATACTGAAAAATTTAGCTATTATCTTTTTTCCCCTGCTTCTCCTTCTTTTCTCTGTATCTCTGAAGTTCTCTGGATCATTTTTTATCATAATTTTACAATTCAGTGTCATATTGTTATTCTAGTAATACAATATGATAATACCATTTTGAGCATGTCCCTGACATGCTCTCATTGATGCCTGTTGCTTTTTAGGCATTTTTTATATGATTATGAGCAGTCATCTCAAAAGTAAACGCACATTAACGAAAGTGCTAATAAGGTTCAAGAATCTTCTTTCATCCTGGTCCTGGTTTCAGTTTTACATCTTTGGCCAGCAGTTCCCAACTTACAGCTTCCTCTTGTCTTCTGCTTGTATAAGTGCTTCCAGTGGGGAGCTAGAAAGCTGCTCTTTTCTAGCTAGCCTGGCTGGAATATATTGAGAGCAATTTATTACAGACTAGTCATGATGTTTGCCAACAAGTGTAGGTTTTTATAATATATACAAAATTATCTATTTTAAATATATAATCCCCTCCATTTATGTACATTAGCAACCTCGGAGAAGTTTAAATTTGTAGAAGGAGCTAAACAGTTGTTTCACAGAAAATAGAATATTGTATGCATCCTACTTCTAAAGGTTTTTAACCTTCCAAAAAAATGGCACTAAATCATTTTGGGAAATAATCATTTTGGAATATAATTTTGGAAAAGTGACCACCTGAGCATTTTTATCTCTTACATATGAAAACACTTTCCCCACACAAATTTCATTTTTTTTTTTTTTTCCAAACTGGCCTTTAGAATTCTTCAATGTTTATTCTTTTTAGTGTTTTTTTTTTTTTAACCCTTCATCTGCTCCTTTGTTTCCATTTTACCATTTCGAGACAAAGGATATACAGCATAAAGGACAATATTTTGAAATAAATTACTTGGGAAATGGGTAACTGGGAAACTAAATAGCTCATGGTGATGAGCTCTTATTTTAATATGACATCTGGATAAACAGATGTGATTCTTGGATGCATAAGCAAAGGAATACTGAATAGAAATAGAAATCTGTTCTACAGCACCAGAAAAGCTATCAATAAAATATCATATGTGATTCTAGTGTCCACATTAAAGATAATAGTAAAAAAAAGGAGAAAGTTGAAATTAAGACTTACTTAGAAAAAAAAAAAATTAGATCAGGTGAAAATGTCATTAATTAGTTACTAAGGGAGTTCAATTAAATGAAATTATCTTAAAAAGTCAGATTTGCCAGCAAAATTGTAACATGACTGTGGTATGAGCTGACAGCCTATTGAAAAACAAAGAGGCTCTGGGGGGCATGAGGCAAATGTTGATGTTGCTTTTCTCTACATATTGGATATTTTACAGTATAAGCATCTCAAAAGAAAGAGCCTGCAGCACACTGTTTTACAGCGCTGGTAACAGTAATGGTTAGGGCATGATGGCACAGATATTAGAACGTGCTAGCAAGAAGAGAAAAGCCCTTCAGGGATCTTGGTTGTTATAAGTAGTCATAAAAGAAGATTTCATAGAGTAAGGGTATCATATAGAAGGCAAAAATGTAACCAGGTCTAAGGACTGAAAGTGGGAGCCACTATGTAACCAATAAAAAGGCAAATAGCCACTGAAATAATTTTCCTTGGGATTTGGTGTACTACTGTCTTTCTCTATGACTTCATGCCTTGGATTAAATGTTGTTTCAAAGGGTGTTCTGTACATCAGCCATGACATTTTGACTTAATATAAGTATCATCAATGAAATTTTATGGCCAGGGTATATGTTAGTAACACAAAGATGAGCACAAGGGTTTCTTTGGTTATCTATGAAAAGGGAAAATAAAACCTGGTACAGATCAGCAGAAACAGAGGAAATATTTTTCATGGAAAGCATGTGTTAAAAATTTCCTCAAAATTCACTAACACTTTACTACTAGTAGTAAGGCATCCTCAGAGAGTGATCTTTTTTACCTTTCACTCAATCTTGAGAACCAATGCACTGAGTAATAGGATAACAGGAGTTCCCCTGGTCATGCTGAATGCAGTATTTACAGAGTCACTGGAAACCTTTCCATTTCTTTAACCTGCTAATATTTCTGCCAGCTTCAAGAGGTCTGTCATTGTCTGAGGTTCTGCAGCTTCAAGGCACTCTTGAAATGATTTGCTCAGATTCCCTTCTGGCCAGTTCTTGAACAGTAGTGATCAATCACAATTGAGTTCCTGCTACCATGCCACAACAAACTGATTAAACTCTCCCTGAAGAAATCACAGCTGTTATTTGACCTAATGATATCATCCAGGACTTTAAATTAAAAAGGAGATTATATTTGTCATTCAGAGAAGGCATTTTAATTTGAAAGCTCAGGATAAAAAAATGTTCAAATCATGTCTAGTGATCATTGTACATAGTCAAGAATAGTGGTAATATATTGGCTTTCAGAAAAGTAGTGTAAGAAAAAAAAACCCTTCTTGTAAGATGTTCCTGTGCCTTTTAATATTATAACCATTTGAAAATAAATACCTGTTTTGCAAGTAGCAAGCACAAGATAGTATCAGCTTCAATACAGAGTCCAGAGCTACTCATTGAATGCCTGCAATGACCCACTGCTGTGATGATTCTGTTTGATAAGAGACATCCTAGTCTGGAGAAATCCCACTGATTGCTAAGAGAGGGACTTTTAAGTAAGTTATTACCATTGTATAACCTATGTGGAGACCTCACAGCAGCCTTCCAGTATCTGAAGGGGCCTACAGGGATGCTAGGGAGAGTCACTTCATTAGGTACTGTATTTATAGGACAAAGAGTAACGGGTTCAAACTTAAACAGGGGAAGTTTAGATTGGATATAAGGAAGAAATTCTTT
>JASSUY010041181.1:10334-20881 GCA_032466535.1 Forpus xanthops
ATAAGGAAGAAATTCTTTACTGTTAGGGTGGTAAGGCACTGGAATGGGTTGCCCAGGGAAGTTGTGAATGCTCCATCCCTGGTGGTGTTCAAGGCCAGATTGGACATAGCCTTGGGTGGCATGGTTTAATGTGAGTTGTCCCTGCCCATGGCAGGGGGGTTGGGACTAGATGATCTTGTGGTCCTTTCCAACCTTAACTATTCTATGATTCTATGTTCTAAAAATCCAGACTTTAGCTCATCTGTAAATTCAAATAACTTTATTATGGGAAGTAATGACTAAATTTCAGCCCAGAAATGTTTTACACAGAAGCACAGAAAATCACAGCTGACACATATGTGTAGAGACTACATGCCATGTAACTGCTTCAAGTGTTTAATAAACTTAACTAGGTTTTAATAAAATTAACTAGGTTGGTTTATACTGAGTTCAGCTTTCATAGTACTGCTCTGTTGCTTAAAATAAAATTGAAAGACTCAAGCAAGGAAATCTCCCATTTCCCAAAAAAATCCTAAATGTTCTTAGCTGTCTTTATTTATAAACAAATTAGAAAAAAAAAGAAAAAAAGAAAAACAACCCAACCAACCAAACCTCAAAACAAAACCAGAAAAGCATTGACATTTTAAAGAAAACAGCTATTTATCTGACAGTACACAGGGGATTATAGTGAGATGAGCTCAGTTTATAGAAACAGACTCGAGGACTGACTGACCTGTGCTCAGATCATATCTCAGAAGAAGAGGCAGAACATGCCTCCAGCAACATCTAATAAATGTGTGCAATTTAGAGGATAATTTAACAGATAATTTGAAGCAGGTTTTCCCTGAGTTTACAAGATGCTCTCATTTTGCTCAGGGCAAAGGAGTAATGTCAGGAAGTATGCTGGTGCCATCTTTACATAGTACATCATTTTTTGTCCAGGAGTGGTTACCTTGGCTCTGGTTTCCAGAGAGCTTGCCTTAGCATTTTTATTTTCCAAGCAGTGTAACAAGCACAGAGACAAGTGGGCAAGAGCTAAGTAAAACTCTGAGGCATGCTGGAAAAATTCTGACAGGGATCTGCCAACAAACTCAGCAAATCTGCAATTTCCCCAGACATCCACCTATCACCCCACCAATTACATAGAACCAAGTCAGACAGAAAGATTTGATGGATCAGGCTTGCAAACCTAATATTCAGACTCATTGAAAGTATTTTTAAAAATTAATTCAACAAGCCATGTAGCTACCCGCAGGAGGAGAACTTTGTCCCTTGAATTTTGTGGAGCTGTTGAAATGCGAGTATATTTTAAGCAGATGCAGAGTGGTTGAACCTCAGCTTTATTTCTTCAGAGACCACGATTTTGGTTTCTTGACAGTTCAGGTCTCAAGTATGCCTAAAGATAAGTGAGAATAGGTATGCCTTAAGATTCCATGCTATCATCTCACATCTCTTTTTCTCCCAGCATGAGTGTCACACTGCTCCTCTCCACAGTGTTAGGGGGTGCAGGCCAGCAGCTAGTCATGCAGGCTAACTCTGAGCCAGATTTTTAAATGTGAATGCAACACAAAATACAGAAATTGTGTGTTGTGTCTGCACATGCTGAGATCCAAACCAATTATATTTCTGTTGTTTACTTTGAACTAGACTGTTATTCCTTCTTCTGCATGTCCACATCTTCAGCTTTGGCTATATTCGCTGATGCCTGCTGCGACCCATCTTGGGTTCACTGACCATCCGGAACAGGCAGAGGGGTACACTTACATTGCTAAACAAAAACAGGCCATGGGGGGGATCTGAGCCACAGATCCTTACTCATCCCTGCTGCTGAATTGTCAGATTGCTCACTGTTTTGAATGTTTCTCCAAAGCATATCTGCTAACAGAAGGGGTTAGGTTTAAATAGCATGGATATCAAACAATCCTCAGTTACATGGTGAGGTTTCTAATCCTGTTTTAGTCAGTAATATAGACATGGCCACTTGTACATTACAGTTCCAGGCTAATCCCTTTGTACACTTTGTGTTGAAACCATGGTACAGAGGACTGATTAATACACATGTACCACCCTCTCATGGATTCAGGATATGCCCAGCACAGGGAGAGAGACCAGGGAAATGGAATGTGCTCTTAGGTTCTGGTGTATAGACATCAGTTTACTGAAGTAAGTTTTTTTAAAAAATAAAAGTGAGTATGGATCTGTTTAATCAGCATGAAAAAGGGAAATATCTTATACTCTGAACATCCTAAAGATTAGGATAATCTTTATAATTTTTTTTCTTTTAAATTAGGCCCATCTAGTGTTTTCTCATGAAAGAAAAAGATAGAGTTATATTGCTCTCCATTTTCATTCCTACAGATACTCATTTCCTCTCTGCCTGTACGGAAAAACAATTTATTTTATGTTAGTGTTTTTTTGTGGCAAGAACGCATTAATATTATTATATGAAAAGACTTAAAAACGATGTAAGACATCAAACTTACTTTTTGTCAGAAGCAGGTTTTCTTCTCATTCTTTATTTTAAGGATAAGGGTTCCAGAAACATGAAATCCTTAAGTTCCCTTATGGCTCTAAGGATGTTTTTATAGTGTAATGTTTTGCAGGGAGCAGCAGAGAAACCCAGAAAAACAAGGTGAAACTCCATGACTGGCACTAAAAGCAATCAGAATATGCTATGATGAAACTTCAGCTTTTTTCACAAGTTTTTTTAGGGAATGGTGTCAGAGCATGTGGGTGTATAATTTTGAGTTTTTTTGCTTATAACCTCAGCTCCTGAAATCAAGTGATTATAGCAGATGTTAAATTTTAATTTCTCGTTCAGAAAATTCAGACCCTTCACAGTTGAGGGAGAGCTTAAAGACATGAATTACTAATTCCAGTTTAAAAAAAAAAAAAAAAAAAAAAAAAAAAAGCCATTCTAAAAGCTGTGATTTCTTCATGTTGGGGTAAAAATTTCTGAATGTTTCTTTTGGAACATAGTTCAATAAAATTGCACTAACATGGCCAAGCTGCCATATGAGTCTACAGATTGAGTCACAGATTCTGTATGCTACAGAAATAATCAGAGAAAGGGGTTATGTTCACTATAGCATATATGCACGTATTCCCAACTCAAACTCGACATATTGTTCACAGTGATTTAAAACTCAGAACTCAGTAAGCAGAAGGGAAGAATAGCAAAATACCAGCAAGATCCATTTGCAGTCTAAAAGTCACTGAAATATTTATTACCTAGAGCACTTTATCTCTGAAAGTTTTTCTCCTAAGGCATACGAAAGATACACTTTTTTCATTTTTTGTGCTATTAACATATCTACAAGAAACATAAGCTTCTATGTAGCAAAAAAGCCCAGATACAGTTTCAATTTTCAGATGAGCACCTGGGTGGGTCAGACTCTTCGTCCTCAAACCAGTGGGTTATACATCAGTGTTCTACCTAAAAATCATCTTCACTTCCCCCTCCTCCTATTTTCATACCATGCTGCACTTCTGACTTTGCTCAGTTTTGAAATATGGTTTCCTCTTTAAGAACTAACTAAATTCCCTAGGAACTGCAATAAACCCTCACCAGTTTTCACTACCCCACACAGACACCCAGTTCACAAACTAAAGCGATTACATTTATCATGTTTTACGCATATATATATTAAAAGCAAGAATAGAATCATAGAATAGTTAGGGTTGGAAAGGACCTCAAAATCATCTGGTTCCAACCCCCCTACCATGGGCAGGGCCACCGCCCAATAAACCATATCACCCAAGGCTATTTCCAACACGTCTTGAACATCGCCATCAATGAAGCATTCACAACTTCCCTGGGCAACTCACTGTGGAGACTCACCACCCTAACAGTAAAGAATTTCTTCCTTATATTCAATCTAAACTTCCCCTGTTTAAGTTTGAATCTGTTACCCTTTGTCCTATGACTACAGTCCCTAATGAAGAGTCCATCCCCAGCATCCCTATAGGCCCCCTTAAGATTTTGGAAGGGCGCTATGAGGTCTCCAAGCAGCCTTCTCTTCTCCAGGGTCCTCTCTGTTACCTCTTACAATTGTCTGGTAATTCAGTAGTGCAGAGAGCTTAGATATTTTTCAAGCTTTGGTTATTTTGTGGGGGGATTGTTTTGCTTTGTGGTGTTTGAATTTTTTTTTTGTTTGTTTGTTAATATGTATCTTGTTTATTTAAAGCGTCTTGTACTGAGTTAAGGCAAAACAGCCTTTCTAAAATAAGAAAAAAGTTCTTTACATAGTTAATAAATGGCTTTTTTTAACTGTTGCTTATGATCCAACCCTACCGTTTCACATATCAGGATGCAAGTGCTCTGAAGAAAATGTAACACATCGTTGTCATACTATTAAGTTATGTACACAGTGATTACAATAGCAAGTTCAGCTTTTAAACTATCTGGAAAAGTGTCGTAAATTCTTCAGAGGATAGAAAGTTTAGGCAATATCATTTTCAGACCTGATTTAGAATAATTTGTTTCAGCCAAAAGATTTATTTTTCTACCCTGAAAAACCCAATTAATTTTGCATAAAATTTATTATTCAGCCTTTTCTTTCTATGCTTTTTCTTCTAGCTTTCTCATCCAAAGTTTGACCAATCCAGATGGATTGCATGGACATTGCAAAGAACTTATTTTCAACGAAGACTAAATTTGCTGGATGGCTATTTTCTACAAACATTTCTCTTTTTGCCAAAATTGATGCTGAAATACTTTTTATTGGGATAACACTCAGGAAGACTGCAACTTGAAATCTGTAATTGTTAAAAGAAGGAAAGAAGAAAAAAAAAAAAAAACTTAATGATGTTTAATTGCCTCAATGAAAATGCACTTAGCTACTTTTATTTCCATTTGCACATGGATATGTTGTAGAGAAAGAGCACAATTTAATATATAAAAACATTCTCATTAGTAAAGATAGTAAGCAAAATGGCATTCACACATGCAACCTACTTTATGATGAACCACAATTAGGATGTACAGTAAGTATTATTTCATTCTTTCCCCATTTTTTTGCAATGTAATTGGTCAAAATGACCTTTAGTGAGAAGCTGAATAATCTTATACTGCTTGTTCCAGGCAAAATATCCTTCTTGCTAAATATCAGCAGAAAAATTATTGATACTACTCAATCTGAACATTTAAAGTAAAAGCATGCAAAGGGACTGTCTGCCAGTAGTTAATTATTGTTAGTAAGCGCACTGCCAAGAGCCATGAAAGCCAAACCATGCAACTGCTAATGGAGTATTCAGGAGCTCCAATCTTGATACAAGGCAAATCATGGTGCTAGTGACTTTCATCAATGGATTATGACAGTGACACACTTGAATTGTTCCATGGTTACAACATAACTCTGTTAGATGACTGGTGTTTTGACAGCCCTACCTTTCGAGGGAAATGAGTGACCTGTCATGACCTCAAGAAAAGAACATAGAGAAAGGGCTTGTGGTGCGCTAATAAGAGAAGGTTATGACATTTTCAGAATGGAGAAAGCAAATTAAGCTGAATATAAGTCAGATAAATTTGTGTTCACATGAGCACAGCTACATGTATTCAAAATTGACATACCTACACAGGGACACAAAGGAAATATTCTAATTTTTTTTTTTTTTTTTAGCTGTTATAAAGTTGAAATTTTAGTGAAGGTGAATGAAATGACCAAATCCAGTTCTAAACTTTAGACAATTAAAATTGATTACAGTTTTAATTCTTGGATGTGAGAATTTAATTGGTGTTTTCAAAATAATATTTAACTAGTAGGCATAAGACCCTTGTAAAAAATGTGCAAGTATGACTGCTTTCTTATAATCCAAGAAATAGTCTTCGGTTTTATAAACTAAACAGATCACAGAGGTTTTGTTACTGTTCATGTGCTTTGTGCATGCACAAATAAAGAAGGTCAACAACCTATTACTTTTTTTGAAGAACACTTACAGCAAAGATACCAGAACAGAAATAAACACTTGAAATTGTAGCTAGCGTAGATGCATTTGCTATCTCTGTTACAGAGAGAGAAGGACACAACACAGGGAAAATCAACAAAATGGTTAAGACAGTGACCTCAAACAGAAGATTTAAATTTAGTTATTGCTAAGTAGTTAGTCTTTGTTAGTACACTTGCCCTCTAAATACCAAAAGAAACAGGTGTCGTAATATCCAACTTTCAGGTACCAAATTTGGAATCTAAATATGAAACTTGTGAAAGCTTTTCCAATTAACAGGTAATCATCAAGTTATATACTCCAGAATGTCCAGTGTCCAGGAGGTCTTAAGTACTAATATTTAAAGATATGTGATCTCTTATCTTGAGGCAGGAGAGAATTGCTTATCTCTGCTCATCTCTGCTCATCCTTCTCTGATGTAAAACCCACACTTAAACCAGGCAGCTGGCACAAAACCACTTTCTCCTGAAAGACAAGATAGATACTGATGCCTTTTCCTCCTCTAGTATATCCCACTTTGTTCAAATGATCTGAAAATTCAAATCTAGAAGACTTAAAAAACATCTGTAAAATACCTTTTATGGAATAAAGACTAAAATATTAGTCTCATTAGATCCCAGTTTGCTGGGTACTCTGAGATAAGTGGCTCTCAATCTGGTTTATGCTCAACTTACTCTGATTTGCTTAAATAATTACCTATCAAATGGAATTGAGGTTTGATTTGGGCTCTCCATCTGCCAAATGTATTCCATGTGTGCTACCTAGCTTGGAAATTAATACAAGTACTTTGTTATATTCCATCTGTCCTTTATGTAAAGCCTTTTCTAGTGGACAAGCTCTAGATGTTTAGTCACTCAAAAGAAAGTAGCCAAATACATGCAACATGAACACACTCATATCTTCAACTATTTAGATACCAAATAGTACATACATGTAAGAAACTGGCCTTCTGAAGTGCTCAAAGGTACTTCACTGACAAGTATACAGTTCCACTTTCTTATCCAGAGTCCTAGTCCCTTTATTTTCCACATGCAATATTATTTACTGGATTTTCAAGTACAAATGAATCAGCTAGTTACCTTGGAAAGTAAAACTGGAAGATCTCTAAAAGCCTGTAGCCAGCAAAATGCTAAAATATCATTCAGTCAGTACATCCCAGCACAGAGATAAAGTTAGTTTCATTAGACATTTTGGATGAAGTCAAAGTGAATCAGCCTCTGTTCATTATTGCCACACCTAGGGGAAAAAATAAAATATTTCTATTTCACACAATAGAGAGATTACTGAGGATAAGTATATTCAATAAAAATACACATAATGACATGTATGTAATTTCCTCAAGGAAAATGGGGGTTGCTATTGGAGTGACTGAAAGAAATTTGACCTTAAAATGAAGTATGAGGAAAGCAGAAATTGCTGAGCTACATTTATGGACCAATGCACACATACCCTTAAAATGTATGGGAAGTAAGTACAAAGTTGAAAGAAGTAAATTCACAGTATTAGAAAATGAAAAGAGAATGTTCATACATTCAGCAAATCATAGAAACTGAACTCAAAACACTCATATTTTACAGGAATTTTTGGGAGCAATCACCTTCACCCAAATGTGTGATATTGGCTTCCACACAAGTATTTACTGTGCTAGAAACCCTAGATAAATGTGGTTGCTAGCACTGAGACATCCCATGGCTATAAGGGTTTATGTCCTCATTTTGGCTGTGATAGAGTTAATTTCCTTTATAGTAGCCAGCATGTGCCTATATTCTGGATTTTTGCTGGAAATGGTGTAGATAATTCAGCAATGTTAATGCTGAGCAGTGCTTACACAGTCAAGAGCCTTTTCTGTTCGTCACACCAGACCACTGACTAGTAGGCTGGGGGTACACATGGAGCTGGGAGGGAACACAGCCAGGACAGTTGACCCAAACTGATCAAAGGGATATTCCATAACCTGGCTTTATGCTGAGCTTATAAAAATGGGGAAGAAGAAAGAAAGGAGGGAAGTTTGGAGTGATGGATTTTGACTTCCCACATCACTGTTACACATGATGGAGCCCTGCTTTCCTGGAGATGGCTGTGCACCTCCCTGACCATTGGAAGAGATGAATGAATTGTTTTTTTGCTTTGTTTGCATGCCTGGCTTTTGTTTTATCCTATTAAATTGTCCTTATCTCCACATATGATTTTTTTTCACTTTCATTCTCCCAATTCTCTCACCTATGCCACCACGGGAAGAGTGAGTGAGCTGCTGTGTAGTGTTTAGTTGCCAGCTGGAGTTAAACCAGGGCAGTCCACAACAACAGGTCCTTCAGAAACATTGAGGTGGTGATATTACAGTCCACTCATGTGAAATCTGCAGCCTAACAATAATCCTCTAAATTTATTAGAGCCTCCAGGGGAGCACACAAGGCAGATGGGAATTTCAGTTTTGAATTTATTGCTGAAATTCAACAAAATGCTTAAAGAAGATGCACGACTGTGCTTAAATGCTTAGCTAAATTGGTACACGTGAGTTCCTCATTGGAGCAATACAGCTGTTGTGTCTGTTATGCTGCGAAGAGTCTAAGTATCTGAGTATTTATCAGCATATGGTTCACTTCAAATCTTTAAATGCTGTGATTGTGGGGAACAGGTTCACAGTTAAACTATAAGCCTATTCAAGACATTTATTTGAACAGAGTTACTGCTGGGATGTATCACTAGAGCAAGGAATTTGAATTCATTTACCTAGTCTTGCATTCTTCTACTCCTTCACAAAGAGCTTTTGAAACTATATTTTTCAGACCTGTTTGTGCATTTCAGCCAGACACATACTTCTAGAAAAATGCTGACAATCTGGGTAGTTTTGCCAAGATGATAAGGGCACCTGTGACATAGGAAGCACACTATATCAGGTATTACCAATACAGGATCACTAGAACTCTTTCTCGCCTTAACTATTTTTTTTGTACAGAGAGTAAGAGCACAACTCAACTGTTATTGAAAAATTAGAGAAATTGCCAGCTAGCATTTTTGAACATAAAAATATATTAATATTAACATTAGAAAGTTTCCTTTACCACAGCTTCCCTGGGCAACCCACTCCAGTGCCTCACCAACCTTACAGGAAAAAACTTACTTACATCCCATCTAAACTTCTGTTTAAGTTTGAACCCGTTGCCCCTTGTCCTCTCACTACAGTCCCTCATGAGGAGACCATCCCCAACATCCCTATAGGCCCCCTTCAGATATTGGAAGGCTGCTATGAGATCTCCGTGCAGCCTTCTCTTCTTTCCAGGCTGAAAAGCCCAAACTTTCTCAGCCTATCTTCATGTGGGAGGTGCTCCAGTCCCCTGACCATCTTCGTAGCCCTCCTCTGAACTTGTTCCAACAGTTCCATGTCCTTTTTATGTTGAGGACAACAGGACTGCACACAATACTCCAAGTGAGGTCTCAAAAGAGCAGAGTAGAGAGGCAGGATCACCTCCCTCAACTTGCTGGTCACTCTCCTTTTGGTGCAGCCCAGAATACAGTTGGCTTTCTGGGCTGCAAGAGCACATTGCTGGCTCATGTTCATTTTTTCATTGACCAGCGCCCCCAAGTCCTACTCTGCAGGGCTGCTCTCAATCTCTTTTCTGACCAACCTGTAGCTGTGCCTGGGATTGCTCCGACTCAGGTGTAGGGCTTTGCACTTTATTTTGCTGAACTTCATAAGGCCGGCATCAGCCCACCTCACAATCATGTCAAGATCCGTCTGGATGGCATCCCTTCCTTCTTGCTTAACCGAACCACACAGCTTGGTGTCATCGGCAAACTTGCTAAGGTCATACTCAATCCCACTGTCCACATCATTGACAAAGATGTTGAATAAGACCAGTCCCAAAACTGGTCCCTGAGGGACACCACTCATTACCAGTCTCCAGCTGGACATTGAGCCATTGAGCACAACTTTTTGCCTGCGGCCAGCCAGCCAGCTCTATCCACCGAGTGGTCCACTTATCCAATTGATGTCTCTCCAACTTACAGAAAAGGACGTCGTGGGATAGTGTCAAACGGTTTGCACAAGTCCAGGTAGATGACATCAACTGCTTGTCGTGGTTTCAGGCGTAAATCAATCTGCCCGCCCACTCACTCTTCCCACCTTCTTCCCCCACCACACTTCAAGGGGAGGGGGGAAATGGGGAGAAAAACCAAAAGAATGCAACTTCCACAGGTTGAGATAAGAACAGTTCAGTAACTAAGGTATAATGCAAATCATTACTGCTACCACCAATAATAATACAAGAGAAGCACAAGGAAAGAGAATACAACAAATTTTCACTTGATATCAAGCCCAACCACGCAGTGCCACCCCCCATCACCTCATGCCAAGTCCCAAACATGCCGTGCACACCCCCCTTGCACCACCACCACTCAGGGCCTCTGCTCCGTTTCCACATCCTGGGCATGGCATGCTGTGGTATGGAATACCTCTTTGGTCCGTTTGGGTCAGGTGTCCTATCTCTGCTCCCTCCCCACTTCCTCCTGGCTTCCCCTCCTCCCTGACAGAGCATGAAACTCAGAAAGCCATAACTATAAACACTGGTGTTATCAGCACTGCTCCCAAGCCGAAAATCCAAAACACAGTGCTGCACCAGCTA
>JASSUY010041184.1:0-13883 GCA_032466535.1 Forpus xanthops
CCGTGAAGAGATGTATATCAGGTATGGCACTTGTTCTGTTGGATCTGTTTTGGAGGGGGCAATGATATTCTCTTGTGAACACTAGCAACATAGAAACTACTCCTCTGCCCATGCCACCTTCTAGGTTTTACAGGGACTTGCTTTGTCTTTCTGGGTTGGTTTTCTCCTTTGACTTTATCTGTTGTGCCTGCATTTATTTACATGGAAAATGTTTTCATGCCGTCCAAAAGTGCGCGGAGGAAGGCAGATGTCTTTAGTAAAGAAATAGTGGACTCAGAGGTGTGATTTAGACCTTGAGTCTAATAGTTCTTCCTCTCTGAGGTGGAGCTGACCGCAGTTCACAGGTTTTTGGTTCCTTCTCCTCCTTTTGTGCAGCGTTTCAGCACAAACAGAGAACCCAGAAAAGTCTGAACAAATGCACAGCGCTTTAACCCTCTCAGTGTCCCTAAAGATTCTCTGGGCTGTGACTGCATGGCATCTATCTTGAAGCTCCCATTACAGATGTTATCTATGGCTTTTGTGGCACGTCCTATTCCAATCATTTCAATATCTAGTGTCATTCTTGCTCTCTCTTCTAATAGATATTTGTATAAGCTGCGAGACCTTCATCTAGATTGTGAGAATTACACAGAAGCAGCATATACTCTTCTGCTCCACACCTGGCTCTTGAAGGTTAGGTTTTCTCAACATATAAATAAGATCTTGCAATTTCCAAATTTATAAATTAAAAAGTGATTGTCTTAATCTCTGATTTACTGTGTATATGTAACTTTCCATAGGAGTATTCAAGTTTCTAGTTAAAAATACTGCAATAGGTAACACAAAATGAACATTAATTGTTGAAATAGTGCTATTTGCAGTAGGCGATTGAAAGCCACATATTGCTAAAACTAAATATTATAGCAAAAGTAGTTTTCTTCATGGAGATAACTTTGTGTGCAAATTCTGAAGCCACTTAACTTAGATATGGGTTTCATTTCGCCAATTTCTTACTATCCCAAGTACTACAGTGATGGAAATCAATTGCAGTTTCTCATAGCTTTCACAGGGGACGTCTGACTTTTCATTTCAAATCATATGGATCACTTTCAAATCATGTTTGCTTTCTCTTGCAGCTGGTATTGATATTTTGCTACAAGTGTTTGTTGTCACTGAATCTGACATTATAAATAGAAATGGTCAGTAAGATGCATTTCCATTTCAGGGGAAAATTCAACATTTAAATGTTCTTCAGCAAAAATCTGATTTTTTTAATGAATAAACTCATTTCAAAAGAAATTATGGAATTTGTTTTAGTGCAGAACCATATAACTGTGGCTTTTCACAGTGCAATTTTACTTAAACTTCATTTTGACTTTTCTGTTCATACAAAAATATGAAGCAGATTGTATGTATTGGTATAGGCAAAGATAACATTACATGCAAATTTTTAATACAAAACCACCGCTAGACCCCAAATCAGTTTGGATGACACCACTGAAATAAAACAAATTTTCTCACAGAGGTTTTGTATCCAAAATTTCTGGGTGAGTGGCAGGAAGGAACAGAGGTTTTTAAAGTGTTATGTCTAGTCTTGGCTATGACGTGAAGCAGAGCACATGTTTGAAGAGGTGATGGAAACATTCCCAGTGCCTCTTCGTGGTAAAAAAGGTAAAAAACCTGGGGAAAAAAGGAACACTCAGAAAAGCCCAAGGGATCAGATCTTGGGGTAGGGGAGATGTGTCTGTGAAAAGCTGAATTCCAGAAAGTTGTGGGTTTTAATGTGGCTTTATTCTCAGTGGTCAGATGAGCAGTGTGCTCCCCAAGTTATGTCAACAGAGTTCCAGTGTTCACAGACGTATCGCCAGTTGAAAGAGAATTTGTATGAGAAGATCATAGAATACTTTGACAAAGGAAAGGTAGGTCTGATGAGTTCTTCTCCTGCCAAATTTCTTTTTACTGTGCTACTTTGTATAGTTCTATTTAATGAATATCCTCCGTATAAAGCATTTATGTAGAAAAAACTCTTTGAAATGTGGGTTAACTACAAATTGCATTCTGAAGGGTTATTCACAGTGAGTATCTTTAAACATCATTTTTTCAGTAACCACACTCATCAAGAAAGAGGAATGATGTGTACACTACTCATGAGCATCTCTATAAGGCAGCAACAGTTCTTGACTGTACTTCCTTTTACTACACAGAAACCCACAGACTACACAGACCTCACTGCTGACCCATTCAGTCATTATCTCCTGAAACCAGACAGATCAAAATAGACATATTTGCTTCAGTGAAGTCCAACAGCTGCATCCCAAACTGGATATGTTGCAGTTTGATGTTCAGTACCTGGGGCTAGTTCAGCTTTCATAAACCCCCCGTTAACAAGATTGCCTGTCAATGCAATGACAGTCGTGTTGCAATTTCTGAAAGTCAAGCAAAGGGCTAGAAAGCAAGGAAAAATTCTGCGCTGCTGGATAAGGTTCAGAACTACCCAGCTTAGGATGACCTAGGGCCACCAGAAACCCTCTTTTGCCTCCTCTACCTTGAATATGTGAGAAGACTGACAGAATTTGTGGGTGTATCCTCAAAAGAGGGCATTTCTGTCTGCTTTAAGACCACTTTTGTGCTGCATGCAGTAAGTGCCTATAGCAGAAGAGTATAAACTGTCCCAGGCTTTCCAAAGCAGCTCAGTAATTCCTCATGGTAATTTTCAGAGCTGGTATTAAGTTGTGTGGAAGGAAACAAGCTGCTACTCCAGGCAAGTGGCAATTGAAGTCACATAAATTTTTAGCTGACTAGAGGGTTGCTTATATGCAAGTCTACTGATGATTATGTGTCCTTCTGAATTTCCTGTGAAGTGTGCTGGGTTTAAGGAGAGGCAGTGTTAGTCCCTTTAGACACTGCTTCTGTGCTTAGGGTATATTCTGCATGATATGCACCTTGGTATTTTTCTCTTCTTTTTTAATGTATCTGAAAGGTTGAGTGATTCTTTTACTACCTCATTGTAAGAATGAAGTAGGTTTACTTATTCCTTCCCATAATGAACCATATAACACTTTTATTTCTTACATTAATCTGCTTTCCTAAAATTTATGATTGCCTTGAGTCTTCGTTCTAAATGTGCAGGTAATAAATGACTTCAATTTAAAGACGGCATGATCGATAAAACTGTAGTTAAACAGTGATGCATTAGAAATTTGTTGATACTGGATTGCCTTTATGAGTGTGTGGCTGTATTGCAGATGTGGGAAGAAGCCATAGCTTTATGCAAAGAACTTGCAGATCAATATGAAAAGGAAGTTTTTGATTATGAACTTCTAAGTCAAAACCTGGTAAGTTTATAGAGAAGTCTTAAAATTATTTCAGTCACAGAAATAAGTACATTTGAGCTGTCAAGTGATAGAGCTGCTTATGAGCTCGTTGTCTACAGTTGTTTTTTTAATTCATTTGTCAGAGAGTTGCTCTGTTTTATTGTAACCAGCCATTGGTAGAGATTCCCAAAGAACTTTGTTCAAGTTGCATGGACATCTGCCTAGTAAGGCATTCTGAAACTTCTTTAGATGAATCAACATGTTCCCACTTAGCACAATTTAAAGCCATGTATAAAATAAATGTAACCATTTTGAGGCTTTTGTACACTTTTAGGATAGAAAAAGCACCTGGATACATTTGTTTTTTCATTGAAAATTTCCTTTAAATTTTAGGAACTGGAATCTTGACAAGCCTGAAGAATTCTGTTCTAATCAGGGTCTGGGGGAGTAACACATCACAAGGAATTAGAACTAGGTCCAGAGGCTAGAAGGAAGATTAAATGTTCAGTAATTTGTTTTCATTAAAATTGAATTAAAGAAATTCTCTCTCTCCCCCATATACCTTCTCTTTTCCACCCCAAAGATTCCACACTCACATGATCTGAACAAATGTTTAGGGTTCATTTAATAGATAGCCCTGAATCCTCTACAAAGAAAACACAGGAATCAAAACAGGATGATCATAAACTGTTGTGTACAGAAAAAGCTTCTTTTCCTCCCAAGAAATTCTACTTTTATCGCCAACTAAAGGCTCAAGACAAGATAAAGCCAGTATTTTTGCCAATTCCATTTCAGTTGCAGTGCTGAGTGTCTCCTATCTGTAACACAGAAAATACAAATAGTAGCCCTAAATGACACTTGGTATTTTAGGGAAGACATTCCCTCAAGCCCTTTACATGGTGCATGTCCTTAGCATGATGCTAGGACAAAAGTGTGAGTTGATCCATAGCTCTGAAAACATTTGAGGCAGGGAATTTTTCCAAGTGGGTTATTTCAGTAATGTTATCAGTGAAGTGTTTAAAATGTAAATTATGGCTTGGGTGTCTGTTCTTCTTTTCCTGAAGGAATGAAGGGTAAGGCTGATTCTGAGACCACATAATTCAAGTTGAAGCCCTACACATTTAGCTATGTATTATATTTGCATAGAAAAGTAAACAGTGTTTACCTTACTGTAACAGTACGTGTGCTGGTGCGTGCAGATTAGCACTCTAGCTCACCGACTGATTGGTGGCTCTCTCATATTCACTGAGAGCTGTAGCATAGAGCCTAGTATTGCCGTGCAGGTTAACAACAAAAGCAACCCCAAACAGAAGTGACTGCTGTTACTTTTGCTTTCAGATTCAACAAGCAAAGTTCTATGAAAACATCATGAAAATTCTGAGACCTAAACCAGACTATTTTGCTGTTGGGTATTATGGCCAAGGGTTCCCCACATTTCTAAGGGTAAACCTGATTAAATTCTTTTTTTTTTCTTCTTTTATTTTCATGTGCTTCTAAAAATATGAGTGCTCTACTAACACAAGTGAATCTCTGGCGATATTTGGCATGGCTTTAGTTTTGCTTGGGTGCAGGACTGTAGAGAATCTGAATTGTCACTTGTAAGACTGTGCATGAAATGTTTTCAGATGTGTTTGAGTTGACTATTTCTCTTAGTTTGATTGTAGACACTGGAGGATACTTCAGTAGTGAAGGTGATACATGACAGCCAAATGCATCAATATGGTGTAATTTGGGGAGGGCAACTTTTATGGTTTATGGGTGTTGGAACTAGGAGATCTTGATGTCCTCTCCAACCCTAACTATTCTATGAGTCTATGTTCCTCGGATGAGTCCTCACACAGGTTATTGATAACTTGACGTTTTCTTGTAGAAAAAGAATCTTACATACTACAATTAATATTGTAGCTTTCTTCACTCTTGGAAAGCAGTGAAAGACCTCTCTTTGCCTGTTTTAAAGGCCAAAGTTGCTTTGAAAACAGTGGAAAAACATGCTAATATTGCACCAAATTAAGCATGAACTTTTGTTTCTCGTATTCTAGAAGTAACCCATTAAATAAAGCAAACCGAACCACAAATGGCATTAGACTCTTTTACATGAGGACATGCCCTAATATCAAGGAGAAGGAGCAGGAGCAGGCAAAGGAAATGTATACATTAGCATTGGAAAGATGTGAAACCTGGATCCAGAATGTTTTTGGAAGAAGATGCTTTTGCTTGACAGACAAGAAGTAATAGAGTTGCAATACCTTCCTTACCTCCTATTCTGATTTTATTCTGCTCTACAGGAACATTTTCAGTGCTGATGCCAGCTTGTTTTCATTCTGTCTAACAGCATTCAGTACGAGCTCTGGACAGTCAGTGCTGCCTTCCAGCACCCAGTCAAAGTGATGTCCTGCTTCATAGATCATGAATGTTCAGAAAGTAGTAACAGTCACTCCAAAAATTGGAGATGCTGTTGTGTCTTTGTACTGATAAACACTCATCTCTAGCTTCTGCCTCAGCTTCATATAGCCCAAGAAATTAATTTATTCCTTGCAGAACAAAGTATTCATCTATCGTGGGAAGGAATATGAGAGGAGAGAGGATTTCCAGGCACAGCTGATGAGTCAATTTCCCAGTGCAGAGAAGATGAACACCACCTCACCTCCTGGAGAGGAGGTGAAAAACTCTCCTGGTCAATGTATCCTTCAACATGTGGGAGATGACAGAATGAAGGCAGATTAGGGAGACCTTGTTTTTAGCAAGAATTTATCCATGTGGAACAGGAATTTCCTAAAAAGGAAGCAAGTTTATTAATGTGGCAGCTCAGTTTGCACTTTGCTGTCCTTCATGTATTTTACGCTTTGTTCCTAAAGTGTTTGCTCCTGGTTTTCTCACAGTTCTATGCCCTCTGTCTCTTTCAGTCATCACAGAATCATGTAGGTTGGAAAAGACCCTTAAAATTGATTGCAGCCGTAAACCTAGTCCACCTCTAAGCCATGTCCCTAAGTGCCACTTCTACACATTTCTAATGCCTCCAGAGATGGTGACTTGACCCCTGCCCTGGTCAGCCTGTTCCAGTGCTTGACAACCTTTTCAGTGAAGAATATTGATTTAAATCCATATACAGTTTACCTTCATTTTCTTCAGATGGCAAAACTAGTGATGAATGCTTGAATTGGCCAAGTTTAAAGCAGTGATTTGTCAGTCGCTTCACATTCCTAGCTGTTGTGTCTAGATACTAAATGTCTTCCTTGACCATTCTTCTGAATGACACTGCTCTTGGGTATCACCTGTATGTCTGGCAACAGAAATAGGCCTTATGTCAGTCTCAGACATTTTCCTAAGAAAATTAACTCATAAACATCTTTGACCATCTTTTAAAATACCCCAAATTATTCTTGTTTAGAAGTACTTGAACAGTTGCTTGGATGCATTCTTTTTCTTCATGTTTTGGTTTAAATCACTCCTGGCTGAGCAGATACGAAATCACCTGATTGTATCAGACATTTTTTTGTCACATGTTGATTTTCCTTTATTAATTCTCAAGGTAATGGAACACTTCACATTCTCTCTTAGGTGTAGTCTAATAGAACCTGCTGGAGGAGAACAGAATCCTGCTTTCTGTTCACATGGTTGGGCCTGAAGCAATAGTATTGCAGGTTTTCCTTAAGTCCTACATTAAGCTTGAGAGCCAAGCTCTAATAGGTCTGATTGGTATCTTAACTAGTTGTATGTTTTTAAGATCATATGCTTAGTCCTTTCTTAGAGTAGAATTGCTCAAATCTAGCAGGATACATGCACTACTTGTGCACTTCAGAAAAATCTAGCCAGAGGGCATAAGTTTCAGATATATTGAAATACATAATATGATATATTTACTTACAAATACAGTATTCAGCTTAAAAAAAATAACACTTTTGTGGAAAAAAATCTGGAGTAAAAGGGCTGCTCAGTTGCAGATTTCCAAGATGAAATGCTAAGCATGAGGACATTGCATATGCCTAAAGATAAACAGTGAAACCCTTAGCATCAGATGTTGTTGATGGTTTTTTTGTAAATTGGCAGGGCTTTAAAATTTAATGAAAGATTCAGTGCAATAAATTTGGCTACAAATACTCAAGCTCAGTAAATAATAAAAATATGCAGTTCAAAATGAATATTAATATATATTCACTTGTTTTCTAGTGGCATATTTTTGCTTTTTGGCAAAGAAAATAGCACAAATGAAACCCTGAACCTTGCAAATATTTCATCAGGAACTGTCTTTTTTTATTACAATTCTGTTTTTCATTTCCCTCCCAGCCTGCACTATTTCAAACCAATAGTCAATGACACGCCCTTAACTTGCATGGTTTCAGATATCCAGTTTTTTACAGTGCAACCAGTCCTTGAGGAGCAACCTAGATTCAAAAATAAGGCAGTACCTGATCAAATTATAAAGTAAGTGAATTTCTGTAATATATAATATAGTGAAAGTCAGGCCATGCTCCTAATCTGACCACTGTTACTTAGTGAATTCAGTCATTTGCCAATGGATCTTTTATTGTCCTAGTTAACTGACTTATGCATTCCCTAGGAATTTCATGAAAGAATATCTACCACTTAAGGACTAGCCTATGGTGACGGTGGGGAGGGGGAATCCATGCTTTGGGTCCCAGTTATTGTGTTTTCAACACAGCTTCTTAGATAAATGATGGAGAGAGAGGTCTTACAGGTGGCTGGCAGCATGACAATGATTGAGTTGAAGGCTCTTGTACAACAGAATCTTGTTATGACTTGTTTTCCAAGTGCAAAAGACATTGGGCAAAATGGTTTCCATTTGTACTATGGCCAAAATTTTGTAAAGGAGAAAAGGAAATTAATTGTCCAAATTATTTTGAGACCAGACTAGCTAACCTGTGTAGAACTGCTTGAACTTACTACATGCTCCTAATTAAGTGTTCTAACAGCATATCTGAAAAGTGATAGTTCATTCCAATCACTGATGCCAAAACTGCAAACAATACCTACTGGAATATTGGCTGACTTCAGGCTTGTGAGACTTTTGCCTCCAAATCCATCAATATATAAAGGGATATTATAAGATGGAGAGAGACTCAGGCCTGTAGTGATACAGTGATGGAACTATACAGCAGAAACTTCCACTTTCTTTTCTTTATTGATGCAGATAACCTTAGTAGGTTGGATCAGAAACCATATGTTCCTATGAAATGCTCAGCTGTTTTGGGTATCTCCATTTGTTTCTTTCTCTAGGTTTCCAAAACATGGCTTGCTTTTACTGTAAAATATTTTTCTTTTCCCTGCAAAAATTAGCTTTTGCTGAAAATATAATTAATATTTAAAACAAAAATTGAAAAAAACAAAAGGAGAGGATTTTGGTTTTTTTTGTTTGTGGTTTTTTTTTCAGAGAGATAGACCTGTACAATCTCTGCTTTTGGATCAGCCAGTGCTAAAAGCTGAGGGGCTGCAAATTCAGTGGCAATATGTGCTCATAGGGGATTAGGAATGATTCATTAGCTAAACAGAATAGACCAGACATGAATTTGCAATAGATTCTTTACACTGATGTCCCCCTCTGCAAGTATTTATATACATTTTCTTATCTGTCACAAAAAATTGTTAGTAATGGCTTCAAATGTTTAGTTCCTTGAATAGCTCTAGTTCTACATTGTGAGCAGAATTGCTAGGAGTGATTAAACTGATATGGCATGTGCTGTGGAGGAGAAATCACATGTATTTCAGTTCAGGTGAAGAGCCACTCTGTTCAGCCAGTTATTTTGAACAAAAGATATCCCTTTTCTCTGTCATTCTGAAGCAGGCAAGTAATGTGTGTGCCACAGCAAGAGACAGGGAAGCAAAAATCTTTTCTAGACCTTCTGCTGTAGGTTTTAACATAATTACTAAGCTGAAGCTTAGTACTTGTAAAATACTATGTGTTGACCCTGATTTATAGATAGATAGTTGTCTCCTGAGTTTTTAGTAAAGTGTCTTTTTCCTGAGCAGTAAACTTGCTTTTAATTAAAAATTCACTGTGATATCAAGATCCATAAATTTCTGGATTCCGGTTTTTGCAATTTTTATTCTTGCAGTTTTTACAAGTCCAACAATGTGCACCTGTTCCACTACTCAAGACCAGTCAGAAAAGGATCTGTAGACCCTGAAAATGAATTTGCTGTAAGTAAATGAATGACAGGGTGATGGTTGAGGTTCCAGTAGCTGTGACTGAATTCTGATCTAGATCCTTAGTCTCTGATTACTTACAGACATCCTAACTTTAGGATCTGGTTCAAAAAACTAAAGACAAGATTTCTATATTTCAGCATTCTTTGTGCTTGCTCAATGATACATCCGTGTTTCAATTGCAGGTAAACATTAAGTAGAGAAGTGTGTTCAACACATTTGTGTTAAGCAGTAACATTTTCTGGTACAGATTTTCATTATGAAACAACATGCCAGGTAAATGGATCTCAACTGGTTTGCCTCTTGTGGGTGACAGCACTTGAGTTTGCTGCCAGCTTGGCAATGAGAGGTGTGCTGACTGCCTTCATCAGTCCTCCCAAATCCAGACAGACTGCAGTACTACCTGTGTCATTTTTATTCCAAGCTCTATGATGTAGTACTGAGAATGGTCTTTGTTGTTTGACTATTCTAGGAAATCTGCAACACCATACATTATTTTCCAGTGTCATGCATAAAAAGTCTGTTAAATTTCTATATTGTAATCTTGTAAATGCCTGATACTCTATAGTATGTCACGAAACTGTGTCATCCAGTCCTTAAGGTTAAAGCTGTGCTCAGGGGACAGTGGTGGGAAAAGCTATTTATTTAACAGAATGGATCATTTCAGTTCTGTGCGTGTTGATTAGTCCTGTCAACAGTTTCACTTGAGGAGCTTCTCACCTGCTGTTAAATTCTTCAGATGCACACTCTACCTTGACGCCTCTGCTTTGCACTGCATTACCAAGACACATGATGCACACCAACTTCCTTTGCAAACCAGAGAGTTTTGAAGCCATTTACGAATATACCTTGGAATTGTTTTACAAAACCTACATCGTTAATGTTTTCACAGCTGATAACAGTAGTTAATATTCATACCTGCTTCAGATAGGCAAAGTTAGATGAGCTGATACTGGTAAATAAGGAGCTATAGCATAAACAAACTAGTGGCATTTTAAAATACCAACAGCTAGACTTCAGAAGAACAAAAGGAGCAGGAAAGGGTAAGAATGCTGGCAAGTTGTCTCAGGGGTATTACTGGGTTTAATTGCAAAAGTATGTGGAGGGAGGAAAAACCATCTGTATAGAGGTGAGAGTAGGTCATTTAGTTGTGGTCATTCAATCTGAAATTACAAAAATAGAAATAGGTACCAAAAGATGCAAAAGTGATTTTCTTTTTCCCCTGCTTTGTGCTACAGATGACATAATCTGAAACCAGACAAATGATTTGTGCAAATTGCTATGCTAGATTCGTTTTGTAGAGTCCTTCAATGCAAAAATGTGCATATAGTTTCCATCAACATGCTTAGACTCTGAGAGTCCAGAAGGCAGGAAAGATTAAAGTTTAAATCCTGACATACCATTTTCTCCCTGCTATGTTTTTTAATAGTCTATGTGGATTGAGAGAACATCGTTTGTTACAGCATACAAACTTCCTGGGATCTTACGATGGTTTGAGGTTGTCACCATGTCACAGGTGCGTATTAATATGCTGAGAGCCCCAAAACATGCATCTATACACATGCTCGCATGCAAAATTGTGAATTTATCACACAAGGCTATTTCAGTTACTTATTTTTATATCTACAAAATTGTAACTACTTACATTTTATCTTTCTATTGCCAGGATCAATGTATCTTACACCTGATTTATAGCTTAGGCACCAAGTACTAAGAGAATTGAACTCCCTGTTGGTTTGATGAATATTAAGAATGTTGTGCATATACGTGAACAACAATTTCATAAAACCAAAAAGACCTTTTTATCTCTTTATAAACCTAAGAAGGTTTTTGTTTCTGTATAGACTACAATTAGTCCTTTAGAGAATGCCATTGAGACTATGTCCATGACGAATGAAAAGATTCTGATGATGATTAACCAATATCAGAGTGATGAGAACCTTCCTATCAATCCACTTTCTATGCTTCTGAATGGAATCGTTGATCCAGCGGTTATGGGTGGCTTTGCCAAATATGAGAAGGTAAGAGCTTTTAAGTCAATGCAAAGAACATATTCAGGTACAGTACACCATAATCCTCCTACATCCTTTGGTTAAAGTGGCAGTGAAATGTGGACTGGGAATATGAAAGCCGTAACTCCAGTGATAAAGAGATCCTCATATCCTGATCACATCTGTCTTTGAAAGCAGAAACTAGCAACTAGAGTAGCTGAAGCCCAGTATTAACTGCAGTTATGAGGGGTTTCATATGTTTGTGGGACAAAATAGGCTCTCACACATCAAAAAATTTGGCCTGGAGTAAATGGACAACTTTATCCTACAGTAGGTCCGGAGTACCTAGATGTAAGATATCAATCAAACTGTCAGCAGGTTTCCTCAGTAATGGCAGTTTCTGTGTAGCAGGTTTTGTTGTAAAACATGGGAACACAAGTACAAACTGTTCTGGCAAAACATGGAAAATAGAATGTCTTTTGGTACTGACTGGTAGAAAATTTGTCCCTAAGGCCACCTTGTGAAGGTGTAGTGGGAGAGAAAACAGGAATTCTAAAAACTCATATAAATTTAAATTCTAAATTATTCAAGTTTGGGATTAAAATGAACGTGGGGTTACCCAACAGCTGCAAAAAAACCAGGTGCCATGCATAGTAGTAAGCTCAGCACATCAGATAGACAGTGCTGAAACAGTGCCATATGTGCATGTGTATATATATATATATATGCACACATGAATTATATGTGGTAAGCATGAGCTACTCTGGAGGAGAATGGCTTATGCTACATTAGTCCTCAAGTATAATTTGTTTAGCTATTTGCCAGTCATGGACTAATAGCTCCATTCTTGTTTTATGCCTGGGGAATGAAACGTTTGAGCAGCAAAAGGAAGTGTGCGTAGTGTCTGGCTCTGGTTGTCAATGGCAGAGAGAGATTCCTGTCTCAGGCTGGCTTATATCAGTCAGTAGAGTACTTGAATAAAGCGATCATTTATCCATGTAAATTGTGGTACTCCAAATATGCAACTCTTTCTATTTTGAGTGCAAGCTAAATAAAACAATAACTGGGTTTCATAGTAGAGGTCTCAGACTCAGAAGTGTTGAATAGAGACTGAATACATTTTGCCAAAACAGAGCACCTCAGTCCTGAGCTGATGCGATAAGGAATTTCCATCTGCTTAAGGAACATGCATATGACTCTGGTATGATGGCCAATGTTGTGGTCACCAGTCAGAGTCACTGCAGTAATGACTGGTCTCTTTTACTGTCAAAATGATGGACTGAACAATTTTTTTCTTAAGGCTTTCTTTACAGACGAATATAGCAGAGATCATCCACAGGATCTGGAAAAGCTGAATAGACTCAAAGATCTAATTGCTTGGCAGGTAACTTCTTACCAACAGCAGCCATCTGAGCCTTCATCAGCTATTCTTTTTTCTGCTCTTTTCTATCAGACCATAGCATTTAGATGATTCACTTTCACCATTGTTTGGAGGGGAGGAGTAGTGGGGTGGGGAAGGGCGTGTTGGTTGTTTGGGGTTTTCTTACTGTTTCCCCAAAGCAGGGAGGGGTAGAGGAAAGATTTGTGTTCCAAACTTTCCACACTGGTTCTCTGATGAGTTCATAGAGTTTTTTGAAAGAGGATTCATAAGAAAAGACTCTCTTAGGCCAAATGTTATGTTTCAGAGTATGTATAGCTGTAAAAGGACTGTCTAATATCCTATTTAGACATTAGCAGTAGGAACAATGACTTCTTTCGATTTTAATGTGCATAACAGGAAGGGTGTATTAGTGACCCATTAAGAGGACTGATGGAATAGCACAGCTAGAACTCCTTAACCTGTGACGTGGCATGTGATTGATATTGCATTCTTGGGGATCTAAGTGACCCTGTCCTTCAGTTTTGTTAAAATCTGTGCCTAAACTGGAGCAATGGCTTAATTAAAAGAATCACATTGTACTTCCTGAGGAGTGTCATCATTATTGTAGTATCAGTTGTTCAATGAAATGCTGCCAGGAGTCAGGGTCACTACCCATAAATCTCTTTATGTCTCAGGGAAAGGAGAAGGCCAGAAAAGCACTCTGCAGAGCACATAATTTGGAGTGGTTCATCAAAAGCCACACGTTGTGGGCTAAATTTATAGTTAAAAGGACCAGGATTTCAAATCCAGGCTGTATTCCTGGAGTCAAACCAGAGCATGACAAAAGTCTTAAGCCTTCATGAATTTCTGGGGAAGCAAAGAGTTGCAAATGTTAGGAATTCTCTTGGGAAACAGCTTTCCTAGAAGTGGGTGTTCCCACTCCCTGGGAGTGAGAGCTCCCAGTCCCTAAAGGGGCTACAAGAACCTTGGAGGGGGGCTCTGGACAAGGGATGTAGGGACAGGACAAGGGAATGGCTTTAACCTGCCAGAGGGGAGACTGAGATGAGCTCTTAGGCA
>JASSUY010041186.1:0-42871 GCA_032466535.1 Forpus xanthops
AGGCACTGGAATGGGTTGCCCAGGGAAGTTGTGAATACTCCATTGCTGGCAGTGTTCAAGGCCAGGTTGGACATAGCTTTGGGTGGTATGGTTTAGTGGGAGGTTTTCCTGCCCATGGCAGGAGGGTTGGAACTAGATGACATTAAGTTCCTTTCCAACCCTAACTATTCTATGATTCTGTATTTTCATATATATATTCATATATTTTAAATCAGATGATATTTTCACGAAGTAAATAAGAGTTGGAGCCTTAGATAGGATCCCGGCCACTGTGCTGAATTAGACCTGGGTGAGGGTCCGTGTCTGACACATAAAGTACAACTCATGTAGTTGTATGGGAGTATATATTCATTAGGTTTATTATATAATTAATTACTTAACTTATAGAATGTACTTTGTGAACCTGTCTTTGAGCACAAGCCTATTCCATTTTCTGTACCACCCAAGAAGTCCTATCTTCAGCAATTTCCTCTTATGTGAATCAGAGCATGACACTGACTGCCTTATGGCTTCTAGCTAGGTATTAAAGGAACAAACAGATTTTTTCCTTTAATAGCTAAGAGACAATCCAGCAATTACAGCTTTTGTCCTCAAGAAGACCAAATTTTATTTGAAGAATTTTGGATGATAAAATGCCTTTAATTAAACTTGCATCTTTCAAGTTGACAGGCTTCTTTTGAGATGTTAATGACACTCCTGAATCCAGTCTGATGGTGGTGATTCTGCATTCAGCCCCTGAGCCGGTACAACCACATATGTACAGTTACCACTGCATTTTCCATAGCTAAGCACCAGTTTCAGATTGAGAAGTGGTACATTACAGCAGAATATCCACAAAGCTGGCAGTGTCTGTCAACAACCTCATACATAAGAACCTCAGAGCCCAAAACAAATAGTAGAAACAGGAATGATGCTCTAGAATGCCAAAAGATGCCCATGAGAGAAGTATGCAAGGGAAAAGGAAGAAAGAAAGTAGGAAAGACCATTTGGAATCCCATCAGTGGTATAGTTCTGCTAAAAAAGATTCCAAATTTTTCCACTTTTAATGCTATTTTAGGAAATTGTGGTGACAGGGGACTCTGTCATATTGAAGAGGAATTGATAGGTCTGTGGAAGCTTGTCCTGTGTTCAGCACTAGGAATCATTTTTCTCCTTCTTGGTAGCTGACGCAGCACTGTGTGTTTGATTTTGGGCCTGGAAACAGCACTGATAACACCAGTGCTTTGGGTAATATTTTGGTCTGACCAAGAACTTTCTGAGCCTTATGCTCTGCCAGGGAGGAGGGGAAGCTGGGAGGAAGCCGTGAGGAAGCAGAGACAGGGCACCTGACCCAAACTGACCAAAGAGGTATTCCATACCACAGCACGTCATGCTGAGGATGAAAAACAGAGGGCAGGGACACGGAAGGGTGTGGGGGTGCACTGCTTGGTTGAGCTGGGTATCGGTGGTGAGCAATTGTATTCTTTCCTTGCATTTCTCTTGTCATTATTATTATTGGTGGTAGCAGCATTGGTTTGTGTTATACCTTAGTTACTGGACTGTTCTTATCTCAACCTGTGGGAGTTGCATTCTTTCTATTCTCCTCCCCATTCCCCCAGGACTTGGGAAAGAAAGAGAGGGGAGTGAGTGGGGGAACTGCTGAGGGCCTTAAATCATGGCAAATCTGCCCTTCAAAACAGTATTGGGAAAAAAAAAAAGTCTAGAAAAGAAAAATAATTGGTATGTATTTTCCTGTCTGCTTACCTCCTTCCAGCATATCAAGTACAGCAATTCTGACTTTGGTAAATTTCTTCCTCAGGCTAGATTTCTGGTGCCAGCCACACTATGGCTCTGCTCAGAAGGTGGTCTTTTTGTCACAGTGAAAAGATTTTTTTCCAGGACTACATTTAGCTTTTTGAAGCCCTTGATTCTCTTATGTAGATAGGACATCTCTGGGAACACCACAGGGCTTGGAAACCCTGCAACATCAGGAAGGCATGAAAATAAATATCCTGAATTTAGCAACATTAGCTTTTACTCCTCTATCCCTGGAGTGCCTGCTGAAGCAATCATCAGCATCAGCCACTTGCCGGGGATGGGAGATTTTCTGTTGTCTGCAGGTGCAGCCCAAGTCCCTTCCTGTGGTGCATTTAAACCTCAAATATCTGTTGGGAATTTCTGAATGAGTTGGACTGAAAGGAAGAAAGGATCAGAGGACCACCATGATACAGAATCATAGAATCATAGAATCATAGAATAGTTAGGGTTGGAAAGGACCTTAAGATCATCTAGTTCCAACCCCCATGCAATAGCCAGGGACAACTCCCACTAAACCATGTCACCCAAGGCTCTGTCCAACCTGGCGTTGAACACCACCAATCATGGAGCAAGTGGTAACGAAACGGGTTGCCCAGGGAAGTTGTGAATACTCCATCGTGGGCAGTGTTCAAGTCTGGGTTGGACAGAGCCTTGGGTGGCATGGTTTAGAGTGAGGTGTCCCTGTCCAAGGCAGGGGGGTTGGAATTAGATGATCTTAAGGTCCTTTCCAACCCTAACTACTCTATGATTCTATGATTCACAACTTCTCTGGGCAACCCATTCCAGTGCCTCACCACACTCACAGTAAAGAATTTGTTCCTCAGATCCAATCTAAACTTCCCCTCTTTGTTTGAACCCATTACCCTTTGTCCTATCACTACAGTTCCTAATGAAGAGTCCCTTCTCAGTATCCCTATAGGCCCCCTTCTGATATTGGAAAGCTGCTATGAGGTCTCCACGCAGCCTTCTCTTCTCCAGGCTGAACAACCCTGACTTTCTCATCCTATCTTTATATGGGAGGTGCTCCAGTCCCCTGATCATCCTTGTGACCCTCCTTTGGACTTGTTCCAACAGTTCCATGTCCTTTTGATATTGAGGACACCAAAACTGCACACAATACTTCAAGTGAGGTCTCACAAGGGCAGGATCACCTCCTTCAATCTGCTGGTCACACTCCTTTTGATGCAGCCCAGGATATGGTTGGCTTTCTGGGCTGCAAGCACACACTGCCAGCTCACGTTCATTTTCTCATTGACCAACACCCCCAAGTCCTTCTGCGCAGGGCTGCTCTGAATCTCTTCTCTGTCCTCCTTTCCAACCTGAAACGAGGTCAATACAGCAATAGTTTACTATTTGAGACCTGCCAGATCAACTTCTCTACTGCTTCTACTGGGTAAATGCCCAAATTTCCTGACAAATCTACACTGTGGAAGTGGCCAGCACTGCATAGACATGCCAGACTTACTGGCCATGCGTCAAAGCATCAATCTGTTGGTCTGGGGCAGTGCTTTCTGCTGCTTCACGTGTTGCTAAAGAGGCTTCCTCTCAGCTTCTGAAGATATACAGAACGTGATTCCCATGACTAGCACCTGCTAGGTGTGTGTTCTTTCTCTTACTATTGGATATGGGCAGCAAACATTTTGTAGCAGGGTAATTGCCCCATACTGGACACAGACAGTGCTCAGTGGCTCCAATGCACCCATTGAAGGACACAGATGAGATCACTGGCACAGCTGGTGGCATCTCTGGGTAAACTTTCGAGAAAGGGGAAAACACACATTGCAGAGAGAGGAGTGAAGAAAGAAAACTGTGAGAAACAGCCCTGAGAACACCAAAGTGAGAGAAAGGAGGAGAAAAAGGGTGGTGCTCCAGGGAACAGAGCAGATTCCCATGTAGCCCATGAAGGGGAATGGAGAAGATTTATTCTGAATAACTGCAGTTTATAGAGAGGACTTACACTTCCCCTACAGGAAGGAGCAGCAAGCAGGAGGTGTTATGGTCTCACCACCACCCCTCATCCCCATCCGCCTGCACTGTACAGACAGTTGAGTCTGTTTTGCCCATGACGGCAAATGAAAAGTAATCCCCCTGTCTTTATCTCAGCCTGTAAGCCTTTTTATCCTGTTTTCTTCTCCTGTCTGGTTGAGGGACTGGGGAGTGAAAGCAGCTGGTGGTCATCTGGCAGGTGGCCAGTGTCAATATACCACATTCTTTTTCAGGACCCTTTGACTGGATTCTTTACATATACCAGGGATGCAGCCCTGATACAGGAAAAAAGAATCATTCATAAATTACTTAATATTCAAGAATCCCCTGCTGCCTCAGTACAGACTCCATCACAGTTTGGGTAAAACACATAGATGGTATACAATGAGCTAGAATGACAGGTTACTAAAGCAGGCAGTTTGGAAATTGCAAAGGCCCCAGCCCAAATGAAAGTGCTTCGTTCAGACAGGATTTTTGGAGGTTGATGAGTTCTTCACCAGTTGCCACCCCTTTCCCTCTGCTTCACTCAGGTAGCTCATTTTGAACTTTGTTAGAAGAATCCTGCAGCATCAGGTAATGTCCCACTTGCCAGCAGTCTCTGCTCACAACCAACATTGTGCTCAGGGTGTAGTAGTCTTTAGTTTGACTGCACTTGTTAAACACCTGCTGGAAGGCATGAAAGCAGAAATGTTCTGTTTTCTGAAGCCTGAAAATGGGAAGAAACCTGCAAGACAACAGTTCCCCTGTAAGTGAAAGAACAAAGTAGTGCTATAAATGCCTTGTTTTCTTCCTATTAAATACTGCATGAAGGGATGTTTTCTTTAACGTAACCTTTATCTCCAGTGTGCAGAGAGGTTTTTATTCAGCTAGCAGCTTTTAAAGGTTTTTGTCTGTGCTCTATGAATGGCAGGGGTGTACTTGCCAGGGTGGTGGGAGACTGGCATTAACTTCAGTCTGGAGAAAAGGAAATGGTTTGCTTGGGAGAGGTGCTCCAGAATTGCAGTACTGCTGTTTAAGTAGAGTGACCACTATGTCACAGGGGCAATCACAATGGGGTATAAAAGCAACCAAAAAAGTGTGGCTATTGCTTCTTTCTGAGAAACACCAGCATCTGTCTATTCGCTGCTCTTCATGGGTCTGCTACTGATCAGCCAGATGCACAAATGTTCACTGAAGTCCAATGTCTTAGCAAAATCATAGACTTGTAGCTGGCTGAACAAGCTCATTAGAAATCAACTGGATCCTAAGGTCTTTCATGAGGAAGTGAGCCATAGGAATAGACTGAAAATAAATAGGAGACTATTCAAACAGTCTTCCACTTTGGACAAACCATAACTTATTCAACATCTCAGTGCCCCTTTGATTTAATCAGATTTTTTTATGTTCATCAATATTTCAGTACTATCTCAGATGGAGCTATTCATCTAGAGATAATATTTAACACCTTATTTCTTTATTAATTTCATCTAGTTCTCCAGAGAGCAATAACTTATAATCCTGGCTTGAGAAAGAAAGCTGTAATTAAATAATCTGCTGATGTCATGGACTGTCATGAACAGTGGAAAATTACAATTAAATTATAACCATTGGCTTTCAATGCAAGCTGGAATTGATGGTTGTTTCCATATGTAATTAATATGTCTATTCTTATTTAGAAACCTTGGGCCAGGCCCAAGGCAGCTATAAATTGGTGTTTCCTTGTGGACTTCAAAGGGGTACAACAGCTTAAACTGGCTGAAGAACTGGATAGTCAGACTTTAGTGGCTTATTCTGGGATCAGTGATGAAGAATCAACGCCTTAAAAAGGATAACCAAGCAGCACTGGTTACAGAAAAACATATGGCTTTTCAAAATGACCTTTGTTCAGCTTGACAGGTCATTCCCCATACCTTGTGCACATTTCTGCCTGGTTGTGTCTCTGCAGCACTCAAACTTCCCTTTCAATGGTAATGTTGAGCCCAGACCTACAGTTTCTGGAAAAGATGAGCACAAATGATGGCTTGCCTCTTCATCTCCATACAAGCCTACAATCCCTATGCAATCTCCGTTTTATTTTGCTCCAGGTCCTTCTGTTTGACTTAAGTGTATGATGCTTGGATAAAAAAAGCTATACTGAGATGCTATTCTTTTCCTTTTTTATTCATCACCAAAAGATAAGGAAAACCAAAACTTTTTAGCATGGTTTGAGACGTAGTGAGCAGCTACCACTCTTACCAGAGCTCAATGAGAACAGTAGATGTTCAGGACCTTTGAAAACCTTACTCTTTTCTTCTTGATCAGCTGTGTAAGCAGCTGATCAGATCATGTTCTAAATAAGACAGACTCATGGATAAAACCTATAACTGTAGAGGAACGATGCCCTGGTTTATTTCCAACACATTTAAAAATTTTACAGGAAAAGAAAACCAAACTTTTTGCAGTCTTAAATAAGTAAGCTGTTGGGTTTGGTTTGGTTCAGTTTGCTTTTTACAAATCACTAAACCCTTTTTTCCCCGATTTCTCCAACACAAATTCTTTAATCTCTTTCCTACTTAACCATTCTGCCTGGCTATGGGTTGTAATTTCTCTCCATTGATTCTCTAGCAGAACTGGGCTGCAGACCATGATCTGCCAGGCTGCCAGTACACTGCACCTGCTGTTTGTCAAGCTGGTACATAAGATCTGGAAAAACGAGGCAGCAGCCTCAGCAAAAAGGCTGAGAAAACTCCCAGCTTCTCCCATTCTCCTTCAGCGCCTAATGTCCCTGAAGCAGAGCATCCTGTTGTACTACATCATGGAAAAGTGGATCATTTTCCCTAGTGTAATATTTTCTCATTCAGTAACACCCTTTAGGCAAAGCTGAGTATTCATATAGTGAAGAATTTAATTTATTAATGGGGTAGCTTAAACTCAATTTCGTTTTGTTTGAGAATGCTTTTCCTTCCTTTTTGAAATGACTTTGTAATTTCTAAATATGTTGAATCTAATGTTGGGAAGAGTGGGAAAAGAAGACAAAGTGAAGTAAAACATCTTACCATGCCTACTTCCCACACAGTCTTTTCCTTGAATATTTGTTTTATGTAAATTTTCATGGAGCATTTTTTCTGCTTCAGAAAGAAAATAAATTTCAAGCTAGTGAAATTTCCTGTAAAATGAAAATTCTGGTTGCCACCTTGCACTACTATTTACCTGTCTAAAGTGCTTAATAGAGCCTTTGAAATTCCAAGGGGAACTAATGTGTAGAAAACAAGTTGTGGTTAAATCAGGCGCCTGTCTTTTGCTAGTCCTCTTGCATAGTGAATCCAGCTTTCAAATAAGAGAGAAGGAAGCAATCAGCATCATGCAGCGTTATTGGCATTCGATTGATGAGGCGAAGGAATGGTGCCTCTGTCTCCATGCAGATTTCTGGGGTTTGTATAATGCTGTAAGAGAGAAAGGACATTGCTGAGGCACCAAGCACACCCAGGTCTTTAAGCAGAAGCAATACCACGAGTGGGTTTGCCTTTACCTGAAGCACAAATAACCCAGACTGTCTTCCCCAGCAAATTTGTTATGTTCACTACAGGAACTTTGTCCCCTTCTACAGTATGTAAAAGTTCTGATTGGGCTGGGCCAGCCCTGTTGGCAGATCCTCTGGTGTTGACCAAACAGGTGGCTTTTGGTAAATGTGTATCCCAGTGTTTTGGAAGTCCCAACACCCATTGCTTTCAACGTAGTTTTTAACAGCCCATTGCACTGTTCAATTTTCCCAGAGGCTGGTGCATGGTAGAGGATGTGATATACCCACTCAATGCCATACTGTTTGACACAACTCTCTATAAGGCTGTTCCTGAAATGAGTCCCATTGTCTGACTCAATTCTCTCTGGGGTGCTGGGTCACCACAGGACCTGTTTCTCAAGGCCCAGAATAATGTTCCAGGCAGTGGTGTGGGGCACAGCGCATGTTTCCAGCCATCTGGCAGTTGCTTCCACCACGGCAAGCATATTTGTACTTCAGCCATTGTCATCCATGTCAAAAAGGCTTTAACCGTTTGGCTCGCTTACCCTCTACTTTGATACTGCTGGCCCCATTGTCCCAGCACTGGAGCATCCAGGTGATGATGTTCTCACATGGAAGATGGCTGAAATACTTTTGCATATTCCACAGCTCAGTCAGGGTCAGTGATCAAGAAGTTACCTCTTGTTCTGCCTCTTCCTCTGTTTCTTCTACCTCCTCTCATTCTGGTATTGTCCCCTTTAGTTCTGGCATCAACGCTTCTTCATCTTCCTTCACTACACGAGTTTTTTTGGTTTTGTTTCCATTTCCTGTTGTATATAAGAGCAACTGATAGCAGCACGGATTGGTCCTTTGCTTCAGCTGCAGTGCCTCAGAAATGTCCCTTCAGAAATGTGCCTATGTGCTGGACACAACTGGTATTTCTGTTAAATACATTTTCTCTTGATGATGGATACTATAAATGTCATGAAACATCCCTCCAGCTAATTTTGGTTAAATAAGTTTGTTCAGACACACAACATATATATTAGAAAAATAATAAAAGATGGGCACAGTGTCATTGATCAGTGTTTTCATGTTAGCATTGTGAGGAGTTTTTAACAGGATCTAAACAAACCCATTAGTCCCTGATGGAACCATTAGTAGAAGTAACATCACTTCAAGTCCTTTTAGCATTTCTTGGTACACAGATAATAAGAGACTTCAAAATGAACTTTGAAAGTCCATTTCCAGACAAATAAACTCTTCTACAAGTGGCTATATACCTTCAATGGCAGACTTTTTCATTTACCAGAACTTGGAACAGATCGGACCCTTGCTAAAGCAAAACTGAGCTCAACAAAGATTGGGAGCTAGTAAACACAGATGTACTGCAGGTATAGAAACTTCTCACTGACTTTTCAGCTTTGGCTTCAGTTTGATAGATTAAGACAACTTCAAATCACAGAATAAAATTAATTTAATTCATACATTGCTTTGTACCATACTCATTTTTTTTAAAAATCACATATTTGAGGTTAAAGGCATAAGCTGGGTAAGAGAGGACTCTTTCTTCAATCCTGACTAGCTTGCTTTACCTTGTATCATTTCACATTTTTAAATCAGTGGCAATTTGAAGTAGTAAATTTACTTGAAGGAAAGTGTCATTTTTGTTCCTTAACAACAGATCAAATCTAAAATCAGATCAACAGATAAAGCAAGCAGATAAAAGCAACCAAGCAGTTGTTCAACAAACTGATTTATGACTGTTTCTGCCAAGGACTTGTATGTCCTTCATAGCTCAAGAGAGCTGGTCAGGAAAAAAGGCAACATAACACTGGCTCAACTAGCAGTCCTCACTTACCACTTACTCTGTTTATTCTGCAACTCAGAGAGATAAGAAAAGTAGGGTAATTACCAGAGATGATAATGCTAGCAGCAGACTGGAACATTTTGCATTATACCACAGCATTATCACAGCTTTGCACTGAAGTAGCTATGGTGATACCTGTAATGCAAGGAGTTAAACTGTCATTTATTATGTTAGATAGTCAGATTGGCCATAGTTCACAATGTAGCAGTTTGGAGTGTGTATATAACAATGACAGGTCATTTATCATATGCACATAAGTAAGAATGATGGGTTTTGTACCAGGGACAGTGGAAATCTCTGTAGTTATTTAAAGCTTCAGCAGGGCTGAGCTATCATGTCATGATTACGGGCAGTGCTGTTGGTCCGCAATCGTGGTGTGGGCTCCACAGCTTTCCTGCAGTGAGTGCAGGGAGGCAGTGTACTTCTAGGGACGTTTGCCTCTGGAGTCCTGCTGGATCTGGCTCCTTATCAAGCAGATGTCTGAACTAAGCTGGCACTTTGTTGAAATGTCAAGAGTTTCAGTGGTGCATAGTCCTTCTCTTCAATTTGCCTGCCAGGTTTAGGGAGGTGATGAAACAGAAGGGTGTGCTGAGGGCATTAAGGCTAAGACTAACACAGTTCACAGTGCAGGGTTGGTAGAGATGATGTGACTGGGTTTGGTGAGCCAAGGATCCGTGCTAAAGCAAGCCTCTAGGCACAGCAGGTCCAGGCAAGCAATTCTTCCTCTCTGTCCCCTGCAGTGAGACCACAACAGGAGAGAACCCCAGCATGAGGAAGACATTGCCACACTGGATGGAGTCCAGTGGAGGGCACCAAAACAGGCAGGGGCTGCAGCGCATGAAGGGTAAGGGAGAGGTGGGGAAGCTTCTAACCATCATAAGATCGGATGATGATGGGAGCTTACTGCTCTCTTCAGCTACCTGCTTAGAGGACACACAGAGAAGGGAGACAGAGGTGCATATGATGGGACAAGGAGTGACTTACACAGGCTTCAACATAGGAAATTTGTAAAGTAGCAGCAAATGTGTCTCTGAGCAGGGGGTCCAAGTCTAGTATGAAAAGGAAATAAGGAATGAGCATGTACTCCATTTAATGTCCTACTTGGAAAACAGACCACACTGACAAGATTTTGGACTATAGTGCTCAGCTGCAGTAAAAATATCCACTATCTGGCTTTCATCCTCTCATGACAATGCTTTGGAAACTGTGTCAATGTATTAGCAATTGAAATAACATTAACATTGCATAAACAGAGTTTATTGAAAACCACTCACAAGCATCCCAGACATCCTGCATCAGCCGAATGTGTGACTTGCTGGTAAAGTAAAACACACTCTGGGCAATGGGAACCAACATGTCAAGCAAGATAATCTCTGCCTATGGAGACATGGGTCTGAGGAAGAATGTCTCTCCTGTACTCGCAGAGAAACACATAGGAATGGAGGCAATACAGGAGTAAGAAGCACAGGACTAAGAAACTGTAGGATGATGCAGAAAAGCTATCAAAACCATCTAGGCTGCAGAAGGCTACTTGGGAACTGGCCCTGAAGTAAAATCTGTGCTGCAGGCTATACCTTTAGCCCAGTATGCAAGCATACAAGCCCAGTTCAGACTGAGTGTCTGTGACAGAGAGAAGTTGATACACCAGGACTGTACTGAGCTTCCACTCCTCTTGAGAGAGTGCCAGATCTGCCTTTGGGAGACCATTCAAAACAGAGAGACTTTGATTTCTTTCCCTGAATGCTGTGTGGGGTGCAGCAGCACGGATAACTTGGCAGGAGTTACCAGCCCCATATACAGTTATCCTGATAAGTCGAAAATGAACCATCTTCCCTCCACAGAACTCTTCTCCTTGGCAAGTGAGATTGTTGGGAAAGGTACCAACAGCATCAGCTTTTTTCCTATGCTTTCATGCTCAATTATTAAAATATATTGAGCCTCATTGAATAATTAATTCACTTGGTTTATGTCATGAGAGAGGGCAGCTGTTGCATGGGAACGGCTGCCGATAACTTTCAAAAGACAGGATATGAGTAAAGAGGACATTTCTGAGCCTGATCAGTGGCACAGAGCAGCCAGGGATGGCTGGTGTTTCTGCCCACACTCCTGTTCGCATTTGTTTGAAGCAGGACTACTCTGCTGAAATAGAGGTCCCAGTAACGGCAAAGCCTTCCTGTCCTCCTAACAAAAAAATAACCTCAAATGACCTTTCACAGTCAAGGTAGAAATGAGTTTGATAAAACCTTGAAGTTCTTCTTTGTCGTCATTACTTTCAGAACTGTGGTGGTTTAAGCTCAGCCAGTAACTCAGAGCCAATGCAGCCTCTCACTCACTCCTCCCCCTTCCTCCCCACCCTGCTCCCAGAGGGATGGGGAGGAGAATCAAAAGAATGTAACTCCCACAGACTGAGATAAGAGCAGTCCAGTAACTAAGGTATAACACAAACTACTGCTGCTACCACCAATAATAATGATGAGAAGGGAAACAACAAGGGAAGAGAAGAGAATCACTCACAACCTGTGACCGGTACCCAGCCCAACCGAGCAGTGGTCTAACCCTTCCGGGTAACTGCCCCCAGTTTATATAGTGGGCATGACGTGCTGTGGTACAGAATACCTCTTTGGTTAGTTTGGATCCGGTGCCCTGTCTCTGCTTCCTCCTGGCTTCCCCTCCTCCCTGGCAGAGCATGAGACTCAGAAAGTCCCTGATCAGACTAAACATTATTGAGCGAGCAGCAGCAGAAAACATCAGTGTTATCAGCTCTGTTCCCAGACCGAAAGTCAAAACCACAACACTGCACCAGCTACTAAGAAGGAGAATTACTGCTACTGCTGAACCCGGGACAAGAGCTTTGAAGGAAGCTTGGTATAAACACCAGTATATATTTTGCAGAGAAAGAAGTGGTTCAGATGTGCCTACCACCTGCACTGATGAGCACCCAGTATCGCTGCCCCAGTTACAGCAAAGTAGTCCTTGCAGGAGGTGGAAAAATCAAGTGAGTTTTAAAAAGCCAGAGGCCAAGAAGAGTGGGCTTCCTCAGAAACCAGCCAATAGTGCTGGAAAAATTCTTCTGACAAGTCACTACTCTCTCCCACCTCCAGAAAACACTTTCTCTAGCAGGCACTTTGCCTGCCCTGCCTTTTTCCTCTGCTGGTCTTCCAGTCACCACTGGACAATCTTGGACCATCTACTATGTTCACAGTCGCAAGTTAGCGCCTTTGAACGGCTCCTGCTGACTCTGCAGCCTTCTGGTGACAGCAGCTGTGACAGCAGCAATGAACACAAGTGCCCCATGGTCCTTGCCTTGTTGCAGGATAATCCCCTGGGGAATGGATCTTATCTGGGAACCATCTGGGGAAAATATGTCTCATATATTGGGAGGGTAAGCAGGTTTGTTCTGGTAGTGGAAAGTCATGCACCAGTAATAGTAGGAAAATTCCTCACCATGGGAGGAGGCAGGAGGAGCTCAGTCTCTCTCCCAGAAACTATGCAATGCCCAGGCTGACTTAGAGAGACTGGTTCAGATCATCATAGAATCATAGAATACTTAGGGTTGGAAAGGACCTTAAGATCACCTAGTTTCAACCCCCCTGCCATGGGCAGGGACACCTCTCACTAAACCATGCTACCCAAAGCTATGTCCAACCTGGCCTTGAACACCACCAGTAATGGAGCATTCACAGCTTCCCTGGGCAACACATTCCAGTGCCTCACCACACTCACAGTAAAGAGTTTCTTCCTCAGATCCAATCAAAACTTCCCCTCTTTAAGTTTGAACCCGTTCCCCCTTGTCCTCTCACTACAGCTCCTAATGAAGAGTCCCTCCTCAGCATCCTTATAGGCCCCCTTCAGATACTGGAAAGCTGCTATGAGATCTCCAAGCAGTCTTCCCTTCTCCAGGCTGGACAACGCCAATTTTCTCATCCTATCTTTATACGGGAGTTGCTCCAGTCCCCTGATCATCCTTGTGACCCTCCTCTGGACTTGTTCCAACAGTTCCATGTCCTTTTGATATTGAGGACACCGAAACTGTACACAATACTTCAAGTGAGGTCTCACAAGAGCAGAGGGGCAGGATCACCTCCTTCGATCCCCTGGTCACGCTTCTTTTGATGCAGCCCAGGATATGGTTGGCTTTCTGGGCTGCAAGCACACACTGCGGGCTCATGCTCATTTTCTTATCAACCACCACTCCCAAGTCCTTCTGTGCAGGGCTGCTCTGAATCTCATCTCTGCCCAACCTGTAGCTGTGCCTGGGATTGCTCCGACCCAGGTGTAGGACCTTGCACTTGTCATGGTTAAACTTCACCAGATTGGCATCAGCCCACCTCACAAGTGTGTCATGGTTCTTCTGAATCCCAGTCCTTCCCTCCAGCTTACCAACTGAACCACAAATCTTGGTGTATCAGCAAAGCTTCTGCGGGTGCACTCAATCCCACTATCCATGTCTCTGACAAAGTTGCTCAACAAGGCAGGACCCCTGAGGGACACCACTCGTTACTGGTCTCCAGCTGGACATTGCGCCATTGAGCACAACTCTCTGTGTGCAGCCGTCCAGCCAGTTCTTTATCCACCGAGTGGTCCACCTCTCAAATTGATGAATCTCCAACTTAGAGACAAGGATGTCATGTGAGACAGTGTCAAACGCTTTGCACAAGTCCAGGTAAATTACATCAACTGCTTTACCCCTGTCCATCAGTTCTGTAGCTCCATCATAGAAGGATACCAGATTGGTCAGGCAGGATTTCCCCCTAGTGAAACCATGCTACCTGTCAGCAGCCACCTTGTTGGTTTTCATGTGCCTTAGTATATGTTCCAGGACAATCCACTCCAAGATTTTGACAGGCACAGAGGTGAGGCTGACTGGTCTGTAGTTCCCCGGCCCATCCATTTTCCCCTTCTTGAAAATGGGGGTTACATTTCCCTTTTTCAGCCATCGGGAGCTTCACCTGACTGCCATGAGTTTTCAAATATGATGGACTATGGCTTAGCAACTTCATTTGCCCGCTCCTTCAGGACCCGCAGATGGATTTCATCAGGTCCCATGGACTTATATATGTTCAGGTTCCTAAGATGTTCTCGAACCAGATCCTCTCTACAGTGGGCCCAAGATCTTTATTCTCATAGTCCCTCCATCTGCCTTTAAAGACTTGGGTGGTATGGTTATAGCATTTGCAGGTGAAGACTGAGGCAAAGAAGTCATTACAAACCTCAGCCTTCTTCAAATCCATGGTAGCCAGTTCTCCTGATAGCTTCTGTAGAGGGCCCACACTGTCCATATCCTGTCTTTTATTTGCAATGTACCTATAGAATCCCTTCCTGTTACCTTTAACATCCCTAGCCAAGTTTAATTCTAAGTGGCCCTTAGCTTTCTTAACCTGGTCCCTAGCTTCCCACACAACATCCCTCTATTCTTCCCAGGCCGCCTGTCCTTGCTTCCACCTTTTATAAGTCTCTTTTTTCTTCAAATTTTCCTCAACAGGTCCTTAACCATCCAAGGAGGTCTCCTGGCCCTCCTGCAGCACTTCCTTCTAGTTGGGATGTATCTCTTCTGAGTTTGCAGCAGGTGATCCTTGAATATCAACCAACAGTCTTGGGCCCCCCTGCCCTCTAGGGCTATAATGCCATGGAACCTTACTGAGCAAGTTCCTGAAGAGGCCAAAGTCTGCTCTCTTGAAGTGCAGGGCAGTGAGCTTGCTGCACGCCCTTCTCACTGTCCTGAGGATCTCAAATTTGACTATCTCATGATCGCTGCAATCAAGGCTACCCTGGACAGTCACATTTCCAACCAGACCTTCCCTGCTAGTGAGGACGAGGTCAAGCATAGCACCTCTCCTTCCTGGCTTGTCTATTACTTGCAGAAGGGAGTTTTCAGCTACACAATCAAGGAACTTCCTGGATTGCTTGTGCCGGGCCCTGCTGTCCCTACAATAGATATCAGGGTGGTTGAAGTCCCCCATGATAACAAGGGCCTGCCAGTGCCAGGCTATTCCTCTGTCTGTAGAGTGCTTCATCCACTGTGTCCTTTTGGTCAGGTGGTCTGTAACAGATCCCCACAGTAATGTCTTCCATCGCTGTTCTCCCTTTACCCTGAGGGACATACCCTTTTCTGCTGTGGAATAGGAAGCAGAAGCAGAAAACATCCATGACAGACACCTCTAGAAACACTGGTTGGAAGCAAATCAGGGGTTCTTCTGCAATTCTGGCAGTAAGAGCCCCTTTAGAGAAAGCCAAAAATGTGTATCAAACCAAAGTCAACTGCAGTGATTTGAGCCAACTATGAAAGAGCCTCTGTGTGCTCCTCTGACGCTGTGAACACTATGATCATACCTGTTTCCTCACATTAAAAAGCAGAATATGGATTAAGTGGCCATCACTATGAAGGCTTTTTTGAGGAGCTGATGAAACTGACACAGCCTCTGCTGCATGAACAGGACCATAGGAATGCATTTGAAGCATCACAGCAGGTACCAGATGCTGATCCCTCACAGCTGTCCTGTTCTGTTTGCTCTCCACCATCCATTCGAGGCAATCTTTGCAAAACAGGAAAACTATGACATTGCTGTGGCACCTCTGTTTGCGGGGGAACATCCGTGATTGTCTTTCAGCTCTGCAGGACAGGGTAACTGGCAACAATCAGGGCAAAACTTTATATATCATGTGATTCCAGGGTCAATATAATGAAGTTCAGGATCAGCCAGTTTGAAGAATGACACCAAAAGCCCTCATTACAAGGTGGGAAGGTATTTGCTGAACAATAGCACTGCTGAGGAGCACCTCAGGAAATCATTAACACCCACCTGCTGCAACAGCAGTGGACTAGGCACATACCTCGAGTGAGCATCATTATCTCAGATCACATCAGCAGGGAACTATTTCCTCCCATTCATTGCTGATGAGATTGCATATAATTGCCTTCTGGCTCAGGCCCTGAGCAGAGGATTCAGGGACAGGATACTCCAATGCCAAGAGGCTTGAGAAATCAATCATCTAAGGATCTTTCCACTCAGCTTAACATCTACAAGGCCATTTATTCAGGCAACACTTTCATTGATTTAACTGGGGTGTTCTGCTTGGAAGAGGTTTTTAGCACACTGGAGCTACAGCCCACTGGAGCTAGGGGACACTCCAGTGCTTGAAGAGGACTTTACAATGAAAAGAGTAAAAGTTCCCAGGACTTTTTTCAGTCAGAAATGAGAAAATAATGATACCTTCCTCCATCAACCAAAGTGTTTGCCAGTAGTTGGTCTGAAAACTGACTCTGAAGCTGTGGGCCTTGATAAAAGCTTCATTCTTACCTGCCTGTATCTACTACCATTAGTTTTGCAGCTAATAGCTGATAAATGTATCAGTCAAGATTAATCAAGCTGTCATGCAAAGTGCAAATTCTTCCTGTTGAAGAAGATTTATTTTAGCCCACTTTGCCTCTGGGAAATGCTCCAAGCTTGGGTTTTGATTCCTGGAAAGAAAGTTTAAATTAAAAGTTTGAAGGAGTCTCTGGTTTGTAGAAGCTGGGTAAATACTTCCTAATCCTTGCAAAGTATTTCCTGCAGGCCTCTCCTGCAGGATAGTGAAAACAATATGCAGGAGGCTTCTCACTGACAGTTGCATGCTTTTCATCTGGTGGGGAGTGAATGGCAACATTTACAGGAGGCTAACACTGTGCCCTGTGTTTCTGTGCGCAATGCTTCTGCACACAGCAGGTGCCTGCCTGCTACTGAGCACGGATGTGCTAAAGTCTGAGCCCTCGCCAGCTGTACCTTTTGTACTGGAAGGGGCTTAGCAGGGTGAGGGCCAAACTAAAGCCTTTGAGCAAGAGTTGAAGTTCAGGGCTGGTGAGCATGAGAAGAAAAATAACCCCTGAAAAGACATTATTTTTTGTTGAAATCTAAGGAAACTAAAGTGAATGGAAATACTAATGAAATCTATACAGAGAATACAGCAACATCCTGCACAAAGCTGAAGCTTTTCATTCTCAAGGGCTCTGATTTTTCCCTATAAATGTGGAAGTCGCATTTGGACCAGATCCGCATGCTGTATTCACATTGCATACTGATGCGCAGAATAAATCTCTGAGCCTCACTGCTGGGAGCAGGATGCTAAGAATTAATCTGAGCAATAGCAGCAGGTCAAATTTTTAATGTTATGCCATTGTCAAGCAGTTCCTGTGCTGTGGGACACAGGTCAGCTGGCACTCAGTGGTGTATTAAGTTGGATAACATCTACTTCATCTGCATCCTGCTTTCAGGGACAGACTTAAAAATAAGGTATCATTTTGCCAATAAGAAGTATTAACGGTTGAGTGGGGCCTGCTGTAGGAGGTATAACGTTATCAATACCATCTTTGTGATCATTCCCAATATTCCCAGTACATCCGCTGTGCACATTAACTATGCTAATAGTCAGGAAGATGGAGTTTTCATGTATAATGGCTTTCATCTGGTTCTGTCACTCCCCATGGTGGGTCAGCTGTGGTGGAAGCAAAACATCCTTTGACCATGACAGAGGCTTGCTCTGAACTCAGCTTTGATAGTTATGCTGAAAAAGCAAATCAACAAATCCTCAGCATAAGACTAGTTGCTGGGTGAAAACCTTAGAAGAGAGGCGGGCTGCATGTGTAAGCTCCTGGTACAAAAATGTCTTTCAGTAAAATGGGCTTTTAGAGTCTGGAACTAGTGACAGAGTGCTTTTATAGAGATTTTTCATAGGTGTGTTTGGGGAGGAACAGAAAGAGGGAAAGAATATCTGTCATATGAAGTCACAGATGTATGAAAAAGAGCAGGGTACTATTACTAGAGTGGTTTTTGTGGTCACATGAGAAATAATAGTGCACATAATTTGTAAATGATAGATCACATGATTCCTCCTGGGTGTTTTCTTTGGTTACATTTTTAAAAGTTACCGGTTTATTCTCAAATGGTTAAAAATTAAATAAAACAGGGATAGAAATTTTAGTTTTTAAACTCTTTTCTTTGAGGCTCAGCTGTGTTGATTTTCCCAATCTAGTTGGTGCAGTCTCTGCTGAAGTACCTTTCAATGGCCAATAAGCCTCCCTAGATATGAAATGTTAAAGTACCTTTCCTCTTTTTCTCTGTTTTTATCTTTCTCTTTTTTTTCTTTCTTTCTTTCTTTTTTTTTCTTTTTTTTTTTTTTTTTCTTTTTTCCAACTCACAAGTATTCTGCAATGGTTATAAACAGATACTCAGATACTTCAAATGCACCCATAGAAAATCTGTGTTCAGTGCAACATCAACTGGCAAAGGAAATAGGCACTACTGAAACAGTCTAATCCCTGAAGTGACATATTTTGGGAAAGAAAAGCTTCTTATTTTGGGCCTAGATATTAAAGTTTTGCCAAGTTTCTTGGGGTTCTGTGAGTCTGAACTAAGGACGTCCCCTTGGTGTTGTAAACTATCCACAAAATGTCACAGCAACACTCTTCTTTGCACATATTAATGCGAAGATTTAAACTGTTTTACCACTAAAAAGGAAATGGCAGGCTTGGTTTTATAAAGTAAGAATTCTCAGTTAAATGAAACGGCCTAAACATAACATACAGATTCACAGGGGGAAAAAGGTACAAGCGATCTTTCCTCTTTCACTTTAACACTAGTCAGTCCTAATGGGGAATGAAATTCTGCAGAAGCCTTTAATTTCCCTAAAAGCTCCCTGACTGAAAATGCATCTCATACTGATACCTTTGTGTTTTCTTTGTGCACTTGGCAAAGCAGACAGACACAGAGATGACAGGGGGATTTGTCCTTAGCTCGTTGCTTAATCATTTAAACAGATACACCAGCTACCGTATTTTATTCAAAGCTTGAGGTCATTTATACTATCATGGGTATGACAATATAATACGTTGGAATTTTCCACAGATATAAACTGCTCCATCAGGCTCTGGCTCTTGCTGCAGTAGAGCTAAGACTTTTTCACTGTTAAAAACTATTACCAGCTCTGTCATCAGCAACCTTTAGGAAGGGAAGGTCACAGGCCAAGCTAGAGCAACCTTCTTTTCATCTGATGTTGTAAACAGTTATTAATTATTATAATTAAAATGCTATCAAAAAAATGTTTCATAAAGACATTTACAGCATTTATACATCCTGTGAAGGATCTTTGAAGTGAAAGAGAAAAAAATATTCTCATATTTTAGTAATAGCAGCAGAAGTTCAAGTCACTTAATCTGGGGAGTCATTCATAAAAATGCCATCAGAGGGACTTGATTTTAACCTCTTTGATCCTTCCCAGCTTCTACTCTCCTGCTTTTCCTGAAGGTCCTGGTATTTGCAGGCAGCACTGTCCCTGCCTACTCCAGCAGCAAACACAGGCTTACATTGTCTTCTAAATGCCTGTGTAGAAGCTATTCCCTGCAGGAAGGAGCCTTTGAAAAAAATGAATATTTTCAATATCGCAAAACAATTTGTGAAACAAAATAATTCCCTTCCTCTTGCTGTGTGATTATAATTTGCAATTTTATTATTAAATGATGGCTCCCTGGAGACTCTTGTGTTATATTTTGCAACGTGTTGGGGGTGGGTATAAAGCACTCCCTTAAGCAACCAATGCTGTTGCTCTATCAGGAATCCATACAGCCATCAGACATGTCCTAAGGCCCCCAGATTGTTTCTTTTTATGTTCCATTCAATGCTTTTGTTTTAAACAGATAAGAAGAAACTCTGCTTCTTGAACCAAGCATGACACACAAGTCCAAAGGCAAAGTATTTCTCAGGGTTCGAGAGCCTTTGCTCTTTCCCTCCTTTCACAGGGCTGTTTCTTCCACCCCAGTACTGGGCGCCAATGATGCCATTGGGCGGGTCCTGCAGTGAGGTGCTGTTTGGCATGGCATGGTGCTGGGCTGCAGTCCTGCTTCTCCTTTCATTATATAGCAGGTACAGCACTCCCAAGGAGAGAGCTGCCGGGTGAGCGTATGGGTCTGCTGTGGAATCCAGCAAACAGTATTTTTCACCATTCAGTGTTAACTGGGCAGAGCTGGGATTTAATTTTGTACAGTAGACATATGGGAGTCAGGGCAGCATCTGTGTTATTGCTGTCTGCTCTCTGGCAGCCAGGCAGCTACAGCTTTAATCCAAGAAAAGCTGCTGGTAAGCATTTGAGGTCCTTATTTTCTTATCAAGTGGGTCTCCACCTCTTTAAAACTGGAATGCTGTGATTTACCCAAGTGTTTCCTCTGGTTTTTAATGACAGAAGGTCAGGCAAGAAGGCATCCACCTTACCTGGACATGTGTATATTTAGAACTGCAGAGCAAGAGTGTGTCTGTCATCAGACAATGTCCGTGCTTGGTCCTTAAGTAAGAATAGGTGAAGCAGTTAATAGTGTGCTACATAAATAAAAGTGTGGAGCTAGCTGCAGGCATGATTTGGGGAAAATAGTATGTGAAAAGCTGAATGAAGAATTTTTTCACCCCCAGATGAAAGAAAGGGTGTGGAGGAGGAGGAGTGGAAAGCCATGCTGTTTGCTGTTGTCACCACAGGGTATTTCTCAGAAGTAGACATTCTCTCAGGGAAAAGCAGCGCTGGAATTTGGCAGTATCATAAGCCACAAAGCTGAGACCATTCTCAGCAGAAGACGCACACCTTCTTGCCCCACTGATTACAAATCTCTGGTGTGATGCAGATTCTGCCACTAACACTGGAAGAGCAACACAGTGATCCCGTATACTGAAACCAAAATGATTTTCAAGGTGGCCTCAATTTTAAGTTACCTAATATCTTCCAGACCTCCTTGCTTCATATAAGCACAGTGAGGCCTTGAAACGCAGCTGAGTGGTGCAATCTAGACCTGGAAATGGTGTTCTCCTCATGTCAGCCAGGATTTCTAAAATGTTCTGTCATGTCTTACATTGCTCCTTGAGAAGAAAAAGTCATCTCAGTAAAGGTGCTTCTGGTTTCTGGATATTTAGCTGCCACTAGGTTTTGATTTCTTCAATTTCAGTCCACTTAATTTGGGCATTTTTGACCTGAAGTGATGTGACTTCTGAATTGGGAAATGATAAATTCCTGCCTGAAGAAAAAATTGAAAATTCTTCTTAAGAAAGAGTAAAATCGATTAAAAGGACTTGGCAGAAGTTTCTGCATTAATGCACATGAAATGTCTATTAATACACATTGTACTTACACTGGAAGTTTAATCATCATTAAGCCTATAGATGAAATGAATAGCATCTTATTTACCCTTTTATTTTAGGGAATTTGCATCAGATGCAGTTGATGCAATACAAGTTTGTATCACACAGATCTTCTGTGTCTGTGGTACCAACAAATTACTTTTATACAAACATATAAATGCAGCAAGCACTATTTAAATTACCTTATGCAGTGAAGATGAGAAAGGAATGTAAAGGTAAAAAACTGCATTGTGAGATAGTCTTCACATGTTATAAAATTACTTTTGAAAAAGATATTTTAAAGTCAGCATTTTACAGAAGAGGAGGAACCCAATTAAAAAGGTCCCAGATTATGAGGTATCAGTAACTAGCCACTCTAGTACAAGTCAAATGAGACTAACACATCTGCCATGTAATAATTTATTGTAAATGTGGCTTATGGTAGATTGAATGTGAACAAAGAGAAAACATAGGGTAAAATATAGTTGATGGGGAGGAAAAGAAATTCACTGCCCTCTAAGCTAAAGGATTTAAGAAATTTCCTTATGTTTAAATAGTTAGGTTTGTAGCTTAGAAAATGAAAGTGGAAGGATATCAAAAACCCTGGCATCAGCTCCTAGAGATCCCTGAATTTCGTATGTCTGGAGGCCCATACAGCTGTCCAGGTGATTATAAAAATCTCATTTTAAAAGTTAAATTTCACAAGCTGCAAGACTAATTTGTAAATTTTGCAATTCCTTGCAAGAATCTCAGTGGTTTCTGCTCCTAGTTGGCATGGAACAAGGACTATAATTACAGACTCTACTGGTATTAGAATTTTGCCCCCTGGCACTAATAAGCACAGGTCACACAACCTCCTATGCATCTTTAGTATTTTCCAAAGTCCATATTTGCTGAAAACCTATTACAAGGTTTGTGACTAGAGTTCAAATCCATTTTTTTCTTTCAAAGAAATGGGGAAAGACTTCCCAACTCTTCTGATCTTGGTAGGGATAGCGATGTCTCTGCAGGGAGCCATCCTCTGCCACACAGAGACACTTTGTACTACTGGGTACAACAACAGAAGACAAGCAAAGACCACAGCCTTCCTGGCATTAGTTGCTGCTGAGAAAGACGGGGTCCATGTCATATAACTACATTTTTCTAAGATATAACAGCTTGGTCTGGTAGAGCCATCTGGGCTTCCTCCCTAACCAGTGAAGGAAGAGCAGTGCCTCCTCTGTGAGATCAGTTGAATCCTGCTGCTGTCACTATGGAATTTGTACCTGATTTTCTCTATTGATGACATCAGTTAGTCAGATTCTGGGCTCAAACTGGATTCCTAGCCTTTAGATGAGCACTGTTAGAGGAGATGAGCCCATCTGGGCTTATCCACCTAGCCACAGTTCCCATCTACTTCTCTTCCCATCTCATTTAAAGTGCAGCAGGAACCAAATACCCATTTGACACTGCCAGGCTACATCACTCCCATGCAAGGATCTACCTGTGTCTTAAGTGGATGTTAAACATTAGGAGTTAAGGGCTCACTGATACTCATGGAGAATTCACCCTCTGGAAATTATTCATGCTCAAAACTGCATACTGCCTGTACATCCCCACCCAAGTCATGCATGGCTGTATTTAAATTGCAGGAATCCAAAGACTGTTGGCTTAGAAGGAACAGCCTGTAATCTCAGTGCCACACAGCAGGTCACTGTGCACTGAAGACCTAAGTACTCCTCACAGTCACCAAACTTAAGTGGTAAGGGATCAACTTCTCTTCCTCTACTGACACCGGTTAGAAAGTTATCTGAGGTGGAGAAGCTTCTCTTTCCATCTCAGTGGTTTTTGTTTTCGTAAGAACTAACAATATCCCCATGGGCTTTTTTATCATTTCCCGATAGCAAACATTAATGTCACAAAAAAAAAAAAAAAACAAACCAACAAACCAACAACAAAACCCCAGCATATTAATGTCACTACTTTACTGTCACAGCATTAAAGTGCCCTTGTCCCCTTAAGTGTCACTGCTTGCAAACTTGCTTTTGCAGGCACAAAAGTAGCACATTTAGTTCTGCATCAAGCAAGTTTGAAACACCTCAACATCTTGTGCTTCTCTGGGGCGAAGATGAAAATTTGTGGCCACCAGTTTGGACAATGTTCTGTTTTCCAGGGTGGTACACAGCATTAGAGCCAGATTTGAAAGTCCTTTTGGATTTCAGGAAGAGCAAGTAGAGGAATATTAGAGATTTTCAAAACAGGTCAGTTTCTCAGTGCTTCTCTAAATCCCAGGAGGTCTCTGTCTCTTATTCAAAGCAACAAAATAGCTTGAAAAATTTGAGACGTCTAATCTAGATGCAGAGCTATTTTACTTTGAAGCTATAATGTCTTCATGCATAGAGAATCCATTTATATAATTTATGGGAGTTTTTCCTTAATAATAATATACTGCTAATTGATAAAGTTAGGCTGGAAATTACCATCAGGTTCCAGTCAACAGAACTCAGGAAGAGTCATGGGTAGCAGCAAGTGAAAACAGTGAGTTTAATCAGCTTGTAGGAAGGATTACATGATAGGCTTCATTGGCAAAGCCAGTTCTCGTTAACAAGAAGGACCTCTTCAGCCCATGGTCTCTAGTTGTATTTTTCCCCTTTCAACAGGGTACAGCTTGTGAGATTAAAAAGCCCCAATGATTACAACTTGAAAAAATTGAAAAAAACTGTATATATAATTAGCATCCTTTTCCCCCAGACCTCTCCAAATTCTTGCCAAACAACCTTTTGATCTAAGCTGGACTATTTGTAGCACACAAAGTGCTATAGGGTGGCTAAAACTGCTGATTGATGTCCTAATACTCTACCTCTTCTGATTTTAAAACTCTCCAGAGTTCACTCTCTTTTTGTAGCTGGAAGTGGGGCAGTGGGGGTCCGGGCTGTTCCTGTCACCCCATGAAGCCTTGCTAGTTGTGTCTCTCTGATCATCCCTGGGAGAAGAGAGTCTGAGTGATTTGTTCCTGATTAACAACAGAAAAGCAAAGCCACGTAAAGCCAAAATAAACCACTTTGACAGTGCAAGAAGGTGCTTGTGTGGTACAAGCCCTTATCCAGACTGACCTGTACTTAAGCATTTCTTACTAGAAAGACCTTGCCAAATCGCTCCATGCCAGACTGTGATCCAAGAAGTCATGGCGACAAAGATAGTAGGAATAAGCTCTCAACAAACAGAATTAATTCTCAACAGCTCCCATGCTTCCTGCATCCCTAACTCCGCTGGCAGCTGGCTGCATCAGTGCTGACAGTCTGTGGAAGGATGTCATTCTTTCAGTTAATCTCTACATTTAAATGTTTCTAAATTGTTAATGCTTCATACCCTCCTGCAGTAATGTTCCATACAAAACATAAATCATGTTTCTGAGGTATTGTTTCTCTAGGTAATGTAGTAAAAGTGTATCATACGTGGGATTTAAACTCTCTAAACCACAAATTAACTGTGCTTATGCAATGAAGCTCATTTGAAATATACATTGTATTTTTTATTACCTCACTATCAGCTGCAAATCTTCACTGTTAATGACTTTGGAAAGTAAATTACAACTAATTGTTAATTGAAAGCATTGTTAATTGATCCCAGAGAGTGTATATTGAGAGCACTCACATAATTTAGGTATTTGAACATTTTAAATTATCTTTTAATGTTTGAGTCAAAATTTGACATTTTTCCTTTCCTTTCCTTGAACCTCACAAACTCTCACTTCTTGTGTGCAATGTGCGTTTTTTTGCCCTCTGTGTTTAACAGAAATTCATAGACGTACAAATATACGCATTCACTTCTGTGACATTATATCTCAAAAACATTTCAGACAAAAGGCTCTAACATACACACTTCTCTCCCTTAGGAGAGGAGGTGAAATAAAGAACATTCCAGAAAGTAGCCAGGTTCCTCCAAAGTACCACAGAGTTGTGCAGTGGTGAAATTTGGTATGAAAATTATTCCAGGATTTCTTTGAAGAAAGACTCACAAAGAGAATATCCTGGTAAATATAAACCAGAAAGGGCATCTTTTGAAACATAAACTTTTCCATTTTCCTTTTATATTGATGGTGACTATTAGATGACACATAAAAAAAAAAAAAAAAAGAATTAAATCTGATACTCAATGAATACATGACAGGGCTATCTTCCAGAATGTACCTGAACCTTGCGGTGATCCTTCAGGCTCCTCTGAGCCTGCATGATTAATCCCATAGAATTTTATGCACTGACAATTTACAGCTTTGAAACATAGTTCAGTTATTGGTCTCCAAAATTTCATTGTCCATCTCTCTACCTGGAAAACAAGAGAGAATGTGATGGATTTAGCTGAACCCATGACATGGCTTTATTGTCCAGCAGTAGTAAAAGGCTTGCCTAGTCCTCGCTGGTTTCATCAGTATACTGACAGGAATCATAGATGATGCATTTCAAGCCCTGTATGCAAAGAGAGCCACTTCCGCTACACAGTGGATATCAGCCGGAGGAGCTAGAGAGGATTCAATCAAAGCAAGCACTGGTTGCCTTGATTTTTTTTGCCTGAAGTAGTTCTGTCTACCACAGGTGCGGAGACATACTGCAGAGGAGACATATATTCTGCAAGAAGAATATGGCTATTTACTTTTCTGAGTGTTACATAAAATTTCTCTAATTAACCAATTGCTTCTTTCAGCAAGGGCTTTCAAAGAAATGTAACTAATAAAAGCAGTCTTTCAAAGGCTGCCAAATATAAAATGCAAAAAACTTACTCAATAGGGTCAGACTAACAGGTAATGTCCAATATTGCTTATAACAAAGTTTTGATGAATTATAACTACTAATACTGTGAAAAAGGATAACAAAGTTGATAATGATACGGACGTTTTATCTTATAAGCATGCAGAGACGGACGCTCAGGAGAACAGGAAAAGGCATAAGAAGTTTCTGAATCCAAGTGAGAATAGCCACTTAATACAACACTCCTGGAAGATATCATTTAAAAACAAATGAACAGAACAGTTTATACAGTTTTTGCCCTTCTGTTTCCATCACATGGAAGATTCTGGTGGTTATTTATAATCACAAAGATACATCTGCTATTGAGAATGTTGATATGCCATTACTGTTAATCATTATTATGAAGAAATGAAACCCCAAGGGTCATGTGCATGTATTTTTATATAATTATGCTAGTTTCTTAATCACTTCTAATGTTTTCACAGTTTTCATCATTGCTAGCAAATCAACTCATGTTCTGGATCTTTAATTATTCCCATTTGAACCCAGCAGTGACACAGTGTCTAAAGTAGAAATGAAGCTTTCATTAATGGCGAAGATAACTCAACACACCACAGCATGGGAAACCTGTCTAAACAGAAAGAAGGAAGGGAGCAAACTCTGAAGAGGGTTGCACAGTGGGGATCTGGTCTGAGTTCAGGGAGCAGCAATGGAAATGGGAGAGGACATGGAAGGAGAGGTCCTTGACATGATGCCTGCTAGATACTCTGGGCAGACTTGCAGGGACTAATAGGAAAACAATGTATTTGATGGGTTTATTATGTTGGATTTGTCTTTGCTTGTCTGGGGTTGTTTCAGAAGTCCTTTTTGTCCCTTGTCAATTGTCATGGGTTCAGCTTGTCTTTAGACCTCAGAGTGTGTCAGCACTTTGCAGATCAGCCACTTATTTTCTGATAGGAAGTAACATATCATTACTACTGGTAATGGAATTTACAGGTTCTTTTCCAAACTTAGAGTTCATAAGACCATTCTGTCTATTATGAGGACATACTTCAGCCTTGATTACTTGAAACAATATTTAAATGCAACTGGGCATGTTAGCAAAGAAGCCATACAATCACCAATGCAGCAAAGAACTAATTCCCACTCACGACATAAATTCTCCATCGAGGATTTCTCACCCTGACCACTGGCACATCTACACACACAGGAAACACAGAGCAGTTTTACACAATGCTGGCAGCAAAGTCAAAATGCTTTCCAGTTTGGAACCTAAAAACTACAAGGTGCTGCTTTCTCTGTAGAGAAAGGTTGCACTAATATAAGATTATGTCAGAGGCAAGATTTCAGACTGGTTGCTCTAGGGCCATTCTGTGTGACTTTTGTGAGCTGTATGAAGTATTTCCCTGTCTGTTTTCTTGTAGTGGCAGACATTAAATACAAACATTTTGAGTCTGTCAGTATGCTTGTCTTCAGCGAGCTTGCTGTCACCCTGCTCTTGTGACAGCCCTGCCACGGCACAGGTAGGGTGGACAAGGCTGCTTTTATAAAGAGGGCTGCAAACTCACAAACAGCTCTGGGTGCAATCCAGAGATGAAATGTCTCCATTAGTGGCAACTTCATCCATGCTCCTAAACAGATGGTCAAAGAGAAGACTGAGATTAATTCTTTTTCTGCCCAATACCTTGCCTATTTCTCTTTCTGTTGTCAGGTTTGTTCAAGTGTAGGACTCCTATTAAACACAAGACCTGCCCAGGAATGCCTGCAGAAAATGACCAGATTTCCGGAATAATATACATACTTTCAGGAGAGATGGAGCACGCAGGGAGTGGTAATTGGTACCATATCCCCATGCACCTAGTAATCCAGGGAGCTCAATTAAATTACCATGCTCTATTAAGAAAAGTATGTGACTACACAGTTAATGACACAGAACATGCACAGAAAGAAGAGCAGATTTAAGGTCTCATTTTCAGTGTCTGGCTTTTCCTACATTCTGAATGATTAATGATATTTAGGATGCCTTAATATGTCATTTTTGGTCTTAAAACTCACTGGTATTTTTTCTCTTGAAAGAGAAACTTGACTGCTGCCCCAAGCAGAGACGACCCTGAGTCAGCAATAAAAAACAAAGGCATGGTTAAACTAAACAGTTTAGTGACTGAACATCACACACAGTCTTTGAAATACTGCCATAAGTTAATCTTGCAAAACACACAAACCAGGGATGATGTTTAATAGATTATAATGTTCAAGCCTCTCTCTCTTTGCTATGTCATCTTTGTAAGCTATGCAAACAGCTCAGCCTGATACCTACTGTTAAACTCCTTACTCCCCAAAGCTCTGTTCTATCCAGGAAAGACACATATTTTTTGAGAGATTAATCATATTGAGCATATGAAAGATGGATTTGAAAATGTTGTGGTTGTTGAGGCCATATTTGTGAGTACCTCAGTAATATGGATGCTCTATGTCGCTGTAGATGCAATGCCAAAAATGCATCATAGTCAAACAATGCCACATAATGTGGCAACCTATTGTAAACACAATTGTCCTATGATTAGATTTTAAGATAACAACCTGGAGTACCTCAAGGGAGTGTGTTTACACCTATACTAACATCTACAGAAATGCACATATAGTGCCCACATATGCTAATGGTTTAACCAAAGTTGAAGGAATGTTAACCTTTTTCAAATAAATTGCTACTTGAAAAATCAGTACCCCACTAAAATGCAAATGACTCCTTTTCATCTCTGAGTCACGATATAATAATTCAATGATTTGGCATGGAATATGACTCACTGCTCTTGAAATCATTGGGACTGACGTTGGATTTTAAATGTGAGCAAAATGTAAGGTTAGCTGCTGGAATAATCAGTAAAGGTCAAGTTCTGAAGGAGGAGCCAGATACCACTGTGAATTATGAAAATAACCTTCTGTTAGTTGCAGCCAAATGTGTGTCCGGTGGAGGAAAGGTTAGTTCATTTAAAAAAAGGCAGATGTTATACTAAGTGAAAGCTATTGTCATGTTTGCCCGCATCCAGGGACAGTCTTATCATGCTTTGTAAATCACCTGGGCAGGGATCAGGACTGCAGTCACAAGTAAGATGTGATAGAAGACACTTAAAAAAATCATTGTAAATATATGGTTTTCAGCTGTTGCTGGCAGAAGTAAGGAAATAGCTTTTTTATAACAAAAGAATCTCTTTGGAAAATATTGAATGTGATGCCGTTGGAAATGTAGCATTCCCATGTCATTCAGTATAACTAATGAGGACGGAAATTGGTATTGATGTTAGCTAGCACCCATGTGCAGGTGCAGAATTGGACTGGCCAAGATGGAAATGTCTGAATTGTTTTCGGAATGCGCAGAAATGGGACTGTTATAACAACACAGACATATGTAAATGTGGGACTGGGACCAGGGAGCATCCACTATTCCATGCTCTCTGGAGAGAGATGCTAATATCAAAAGTCTGGACAGGAATACAGATGAAACATGCTTAAGCCTCTGGGAATAAAGCACAAAGGACAAAAAGGATGAACTGAATTTCTAAGTGCAAGTAAAATTACCGATCTCCACTAAAACTGTCAAGTTAAATCAACAAAATATTATGTGTGGAAATAGAGAACCTTTTAGGTATTTCACGCTTTGATGTTCTTCAAGGCATTTTCTGCATACCTTTAAGCAAGGACTTTTCCAGATTAGGGTAATTCCTACAGTAATTTACGCAATTCCCCAAACACATCTTGCAGAAAAGGTCCATCTCTCTTAATTTCCCATCTCATTATTTAGTGTGAAGCTTGAGCTCACCTTTGGAAGTTCTGTGGTTGTGGGAGATGATTCAGGGAGAATACGATCTGATATCTGCTACAGTACTGCTTGTCTGCTTGATTAGAGGCTCCTTCATGGTGTGAAAAGATGCTCATAGCACATCTTTCTCCTTGTGGCAAGCTGTGCCAGGTCTAACACTTAGGAGGTGATAAACAAGCCAAGAAAATGCGTCTTTCTGGCAAACATACTTGTGGCTGTGACTTTATCTATTCCATATCTTATATGACCAAACCAAAATAAACACAATATAATTAGAAATCAATATGTAAATGAAATAGATGAGCAAGGTTTATGGTTAGCCTGGATGCAGCTAGACCTGATGGCAAAAGGAAGGCACTGGCAGATGAGAAAGTGAAAGTAGTTTTGCTGAAAGTAGTGGGCAGCTCGCAGCCCTTTCAATTGCTGCCGCAGAAAATCTGTAGTTCCTTGTTGGGATTTTGTTGGTGCTGGCTGCTGATCTATGGGCTCAAAGCATGCCATCTTTTTTCACAGCTGCTATTTTCTCCATCTCTTCCGTATAATGTACTTACCCACATAATTCCAGCTCTGACTCCATGCTTAATAATGCTCTTGTGGTTCAACAATGCCAAGAAATCATAGCTCATGCCTGAATACAGCAGGGAATTTCTTATCATTCCTTTCCTAGGTTGTCTAATGGGTATTTCTGAGAACTGAGGTTATGCTCAGAAAATAAACAGCAATAAATTATCAGTATGGTTTTCTTCTCTCATTTTGGTGACACCAAGCAGTTAGAATAAGAAACAACCAAGACAAGAAGAACCTCTGTAGTGTGCAATTGAATTCTTGTATTTTTAAATGACGTTGTTTTGCAACTTTTTAACACAGGGTTTGCACCTGTTTAGTCTATGTGGTATCCTACATATCAACCCTATCCAAGGATAAAAAAATGTCCAGAAGAGTCTGTTGCGGTTTAAGGCCCTCACACCACACAGTTTTGCTCTCTCACTCACTCCCCCCTCTTTCTTCCCCAGCCCCAGGGGGATGGGGAGGAGAATCGAAAGAATGCAACTCCCACAGGTTGAGAGAAGAACAGTCTGGTAACTAAGGTATAACACAAATCACTACTGCTACCACCAGTAATAATAATGACAAGGCAAATACAAGGAAAGAATACAAGAGCTCACCACCCAGCGCGACCAAGCAGTGCACCCCCATCACCTGATACCAAACCCGAACACGTAGTGCACACCCCTACACCCTTCTGGGTCTCTGCTCTCCGTTTCTACATCCTGGACCTGACATGCTGTGGTATGGAATACCTCTTTGGTCAATTTAGGTCAGGTGCCCTTCTCTGCTTCCTCCCGGCTTCCTCCCAGCTTCCCTTCCTCCCTGGCAGAGCATGAAACTCAGAAAGTTCTTGGCCAGCCTAAACATTCTAAGCCATAACTATAAACACTGGTGTTATCAGCACTGTTCCCAAGCAGAAAATCAAATACGCAGTGCAGCACCAGCTACTACAAAAAAATGCCTGCTGCTGCTGAACCCATGACAAGCCACATGACACATGTTCAAGCCTTACCAGCCATGGTTTTGCACCAGTGTATGATCCGAGGAGTAATTTGCATTTGAATTAGCTTGTTCTATGTTTCTTGCCCAGGAAAGTGATTCAGGTATCCAATATTTCATTTATATTTGACAGCTGTGAATAACTGTTATCATGCTCTAAATTACTAACATTCATTGCAGTTGGTTTCTATTTTGGCTAAGGATTACCTTACATTTGGAAAAATGCTACAGTTCATATTTTGGTTTTCAGAAATTTATTTCCTTGTCTATAATATCATATGTTTTGAATTTGCATTTACAGTATAATACTTGTATCTTTTGAGACAAGGGAATGATTACTTAATACCGCAAAGTATAATCGCACAATTGCTTTGTTGAAGCGCAAGATGACCCCTGGAAATATGAATCAATTGAGCAGATAAGTATTACATTAAATCAATCCTCAAAATAGGATTCTTCCAAAGAATATTACAAGAATTACCTGAAAATGTGGCAGCAAAATTATTTGGTATATGAGGGGGAAATAACCACATTTTCTTATACTGAAGTTATGGATTATTTACAAGTCACTGATTTAATTTAAATAAATACACATGGATAGTAAGACCTATATCAAAGAAAAGATGCAAGTTACATTTGAACAATCACAAAATCACTATTGTCCAAATTTGTGTTACATCCAAAAAAAGAATAACATGGGAAATGTAAAGGAAGGGACACTCTGAGTCATGTAGTTTTTGACATACTTGGGCTGTTCATATTCATCTCTGAAGTCCACTACAATATTCTCTCCCATGTGCATTCATCCCCCTTCACTCTGAGCAGTGACATTTTTCTGTTTGCTTCACTGTCCATATTGTTGCCCTGCGTCACCTTTCCCTACAATTCCAGTACCCTGCAACAGTATTTGGAAGGACTGCATTTTCCCTTTTTGTATTCATCCTCAAGCCTCACTTCTGCCAAGAAATAGTGATTAAGGATGAGAGAACACTGCCAGTATCTGGGTTATCAATAATTATATCCTCCTAACATTTTAGCATCGTGTCCATTGACAGGTTCAACATGTTCAGCATTGTGTTCCATTTCACCCTGAAATATTTTGCCCATAGCACATAGTGCAAAAGCCACAGAGCTTGTACAATTTAGATATACTTCACAGGAGGCATCATTCTTCATTGAAAGAAAAACGAACATGGCAGTCACAGACAGTAGATTACAAAAATGCTGTTAATTTTTTACAAATAATATATTGCAGGGATGAATCAATGATGGTTCAAGGGAAAAGTTTTAGCAGCAGCATCTTTCTTACTTTATTTCCTCTCTCATTTGGAAACAGCCCTCTGGATCTGAAAGGAAACAAGGGTATGTCATCTGTTTGATTATCCAGGAACTGACATTTTACTGTGCTCATAAAGAATTTATTCTAATTCCCTGCTCTCATGTGATATTAGCACTTCTCCACACCCAGAGGAAACCTTCTGGGGATTAGCTAATGAAAAGTGCTGTAGTTCAAGAAATGCATCCACTTTGGCTGTTGTTACTGGCTTTTCTTTGGCAGTTCAACAAATACTGATATTTGATGGCCTCAACTACTGGCTGAAATTTCTTTCTTCAGTCTCCAAATGGGTGTAGATTAATAATGCTTGCAATCCACTTCCACTCAAAAATGTAATTTTATATTGTGTTGCAAAAGTTTTTTATTCTATTTACATTTCTTCATTTGAAGAATAGATCATTCTTTACCATGGCCTCATATTTCTCCTGATTTGCACAATCACTGGGAGATAGACTGCTTAGGACATAGAATTTTGTTTTGTATTTATGCTAACCAGATCGTATAGCCAGACACTTTTTTTGGTTCACATGGGGATGTCCGGAAAAAACAAAGGAAAAAAGAAAAATCTCCTAAAATAATGCAGATGTGTATTATTTCTTAAAACCATTTAAAAAAATAAAAATAAAAGGATACATCTCTGTCTTGCACTAACCCAGAGCTTACTGCTTTTGACAAGACACCAGTCCCACTCCGAAGCCATCTGACCATCACACAAAGACAATTGTACTGGCGTGATACTTACACTGGTAAAGACCTGGAAGGCCACAGACATAAACATTTGTGTTGCTGGCTTTTGCTGAGAAATGCCTGTTAATACAAGGTAGCACTGGAGGGAATAGTTCTGAATAGCTAGGTATCTTTGAGGGCAGAATCCCATGAATCAAGGTGTTCATATGAGCACCTTTAGTACCATTTTTTGAATGTCCATTTCCCTTACAATCTACATCATGACTAAGCTTGTAAAACTTATAATAGCTACAACATGTTGTCAGTACAAAGGCAATACAAGGAGGTCTTTCTTCTGAGAAATCCCCTAGAAACAAGAGGACATCTCAGATTTTGGGAAACTCCCCAAACCAGCTAAATGATTGCTGCAAGATACACTGCTTACAGGATATTTGTCATATTGAGTATTTAAGTGACACATCGATTCACTTTGCAGTTTATTTAATATTCTGATTATGCCAGATCTGTATTTCATTTGCATTTGGAAGATATGTGACAGTCAAAAGAATTATTTAATCTTATCCTGCATTAGTAAAGATTTTTCATCACTTCAGATATTAAGTTCTGCAACAGTGATAGCTTTCAGTTAATTGCTCTCAATGACATTTTCTTGTTCACATGCCATTGCAGAGAGAAATTTCCAATACTGTATTTTTACTGTTATCTACCTAATGAAGTTGGACCATGATATCTAATACTACAATATGTGAAAATTCATCAGCCAAGGCAATGTTATTGGATTTTTGAAGCTGATGATATTTGCTATACCTTATTGATTTGGGACAGTGCCTTCTGACATTTTCACTTCTTGAAAATAGTTGTGGAAACCTTCCATACATGGTGTGGTGTCTTCCCAGATTAAGGTAGCTCCAATGATATTTCAGTCAGAGCCAGGTGCAGAAATACTGATGCAGAAAAGCGTATGGGTCATTTTCAGGCAGAGGTGGCCATTATAAGTCCAACTGCTGACATTAAGGACTGTTTCTGTTCTTCTTAAGGCTCCCTATATCAGGTAAATAATCAGATAAAAGATCTATACCTCCTTATTATACCTTTTTTATATTTTCACACAGAAGAAAACAACAGAACTGGCTGCTGATGTCTGATATTTAGCTCTTCTTCTCAACTTAAAGAATGGTAATGAAACCACAATAATTTTGTGAGTAATGTAAGTTTTCAAGGTACCACCTTCATCTGTTTCATAGAATCTATTTCATAGAAAGTTGAGATGTTCTCAAACGCAAGAAAAAGATTTTTTATGAAGTTAAGGCTAAATTGGTTGCTTATCTCATTGTCTGACATTCTCATCTAGTTCAATTCACCAAGCTCAAAGTTTTGCCTGCTCCAACCTACAGTTGCATTGGCTTAAATGTAAGATAGACCCATCCGAGTGTTATAAAGTAAAACTGAAGTTTCACAAATGATACCTCAAATGAGAAATTTAAAAAAGCAATTTTGAGTTCACAGAACTGGAAAGGTTACTTACACTTATTTATAAGAGCTTACCTCTTAAAAAGCATAATTTAAAGTACTATATTTGAGAAATCATTACATTACTCTTTAGTAAACTCAGAAATGAATGATCAGGCACTTCTAATAATGCTTTTTTAGTTTCAATCACTTCACAGAGTATCTGAAAAGCGTAATCCTATTTTAAAATCATTTGTTCCACAGCACAAGTGCAGAGATAAATTGATGTCACTGTTTCATTTCTCATTAAATTTGCATTGGAAAACCTCAGGATATTATTATTATTTATACCCATCTACGTTGCAAGAATGATTGAACAATGTGAGATGTGTTCATAGGTACAGCTTCATGCATACAGTTCATAATGTAGATAGGCATGTGATGAAACAAAAGGGTGACTGTAATTTACATACACTTGATTGGTAGACAACACAAGGTATAGGCAGAAATGGATTTACCCAAAAATCTAAGGCAGATCCAACAACTGATCTCAGATTATTTGAATACAACTAAAGCAAACTTTGACATTTTATTCCTTAAAGAAAAAAAGTTTTGTTCCAGCTCTTGTGCTCTGCAATTATCATGAAAAATAAGGCCATCTTTAGGACTTTTAAGTATGAAAGACTACAATATGGGAAAAAAAACTTTTGCTGCCTCTTGCAACAAAATATTTAGCAGTACTGAAAATTAATGATGGACAATTCTGGCACAACACCAGAATCAAACATCTATTATATTGACATAATTTTTACTTCTTCTAACTGAGCCTGCTGGAATCTGATTTATTTCAGGCAGCCTTTGTTCCCTTGCAGGAATTGTTGACATAGTGTATTATAGCAATCAATCAATATCTGATTAAATGAATGAAGCCCTTTCATTACCTTGAAACCCAGATTGAATTGCTGCAGCCGTAGCGGGAAGACAATATTTTACCTTACTGTGAGGAACACCCCACCCTGCTTCCAAGCTTTGCTATGTATTGTTCAGCTTGTTCAGTTGAAGAAGATTTATGTTCCCCTTTTCCCAGAAGCAGTTAGCATAGAGGACAGAGGATTAACAAGCAATAGGACAGCTGTGGCATTGCTTTCTCACTGTGTGCAGTTTAAATCTTGACTGCTAGGGAAGGAGAAGGAAAAAAGGTTTTCCAGAAATGAGCAGTCTGAACTGAGAGGTGGAATTACTGCATGTCTGTGTTATCCATGCCACATGACCAAAAATGCAAGCCCTTACGGCCTGTCATGCATCACTTTGTTGTCAGATAGTGAGGAGATCTGTACTAAATCTTTACCAGCTTTTGGCCTGTTATTAGGAGATGTAAGAATAAACATGGTAGGCTCCAATAACTGCTTTACCAACAGGATTAATTGCTGGTGGCCCAGTGGCTGGCTAGTACAAGTGGCTGTAACCAGTGCTCTAGGTGGAGAAGCTGAGTCTTTTCTCTAATTTCAACACACAATAAGGCTGCTTTGCTTCCTGCTTTTCTCATCCTTTCTCATTCCATATCTCCAGCTACATTACTGAGAATAAATAATTTACCAGAGTTAATAAAGTAATTTTGCAGTACCAGTGCCAGTGCACCTAAAGGAAAAGGAGTATCATTAGTTCCTTTGAAATAGCACAAGCAGAGCTAATGGAGGCTAACAACCATGTCTGTTTGCTCCTTGACCAGAGAGAAATATAGTCCTGGCTTTAATTTTGTTAATGGGAGTTTAACAAACCATATTTCCATGAGCCTAACAAACCTTGTTTGAGTGTTTGTGCATCATAGCACTGGCTCTTTTAAGTCCCCTGAAACTACGCACAGAGGTATTCTGAAAATATTACAAAACCAGACTTAAATCAGCTTAATGCTCTGCAGAGCTGTTCAGTGCTAAATCAGGCTCTTATATGTGAGAGAAGCATTTTTATTTTGGTTTTGCACAGTCACAGCAGAAATGTGGTGTTTAGGAGCAGAAGTCATTGGCATGTCCCTTTGCAACATTGCTAGAGCTCTGCCTGGGGTGCAGCTCCAGTACCTTTGCCCATCTCTGTCCATACCCAGATATGCAGTTAGGGTGTGGAGCCAGCCCTAGCACCAAATCTGAGGGTCTGGTTGGGGTAGCAAAGGAGGACCCTGATCCTGAACTTACTTTACAGAAGCCTGTTTCTGAAACCTCCAACTTTCTCGTTGCTCTTGGGAAACATGAACTTGACCAAGGGTTGTTCATACTCTTAGTCCCAAATGCAGTGAGTCCTCAGAAGAGGGCCTCCTACCATGGAGGAGGTAAGGGCTGAGCACCTTTGCCGTGTCGCTGATCTCCTCCTCCAAGAGAAAGCAGCAACCAGCACAGACACCTGCACAGGCTTCCCAGTGCATGTGAAGCCTCTAAAACCCTTGCATGCGAAATCCCACTGCAGGACTGAGCAGTTAGTGGCACAGCCAGGATCACCTATCCAGTGTCCTTGACTCCAAGCAGTGTTGTCATCAGTGCTGTAATAGATAGCACCCTTGAGCAGTGTGGGGAATAGGTACTAACTAGTTAACATAGCCCACTTTGCTGGCTCTAGCTGGAAGTCGATGTGTCTGGGGAAAGCTCAGCACTTAATCACTCACTTTAGGTGTAAATTTTGAGCATGAAACTCTTGCCAAGTTGAAGCAATTATTTTATTGGCTGGAATAAGTGATTATGAAGCTTTCTTGGCATACAATTAGCTCTTCTGTTTCTTTTTTCCAAGCATTGTGAACATTTTAGAAGAAACATCAACCAAGAGGAAATGATTCATGATAAAATTATTCAAGAAGCATAGGGCAATTTTTTATACTTTAATGTTATCTGCACTATAGGAGCATGGCAGGTTCCGCATTTTAAATTTGGGGAATCAGAATGAATGCTTTTAAGAATTGCCTTTTATGTGAAGTGAAAGTAAGAGCAACGACTGACTGTAACAAGGGTAAAGTGTCTTTCCAATGTCAGAGATGGATTGTGGGCTCAAAGTTGACCCTTTGCTGCTTTTTCTGATGGTCTTTTTTCTGTAATAATCAGATTGAGAAAAACTTATGTAAGACAGTTGAAAGTAATTCCACTATATGCAAGACACGTCAGGGAGCAGAAGTGACATAACTTGCAGGCATCCAAAGAAAAGAGTAATACTTTGGAAAAAATCAGATGGCTCCTTCCCATCATCCTTCAGCAGCAGAGGATATATAGACAAGGTTTTCGACTTGCAGCTCTTCCTACTTTTTTGCAATTTTAGGAGGAATTTGGGGTTCATTACATTCCATAACCTCTATTAACCTTCACAACATGATAGATTCAGGCCATGATCTGCCTTGACAGGGGATGAGGAACAGAGGAGGAAACTCATAGATGAGGATCCTTTATCTTCAGACAGATTTTGTCTTGTTCTTACAAGGATATATGAGCAAAGCACTGGGCTCTTCCATGGGGTAGGCATGGAGAAGAGGCAGTAACAACCTGTGATCTCTCAGCTTGCAATCCAACTACCAATTGTCAGGTGTCTGATCAGTTATCCAGTACATCAAAAATTTGCAGAGGTACAAATATAACAGGAGAGTGAAGTATACTGGCTTGGGGGTTTGCCTGTCTTTGGGTCTGCCTTCTGCTGCACATAGAGGGGGAAAATCAGCTATGCATAATCTTGCTTATGCAAGAAATGGCTTCTTATAGCCCAGAGAATTCAAGATGCCCAGTGGCTTCTTCATTTAATGAGTCCGTCTGGTCTAACTATTGAATACCAACAGCCTGTGCTAGGAATATATTAGAGAAAGAAAAATAAATAATGAAAAAAAACATCTATTTTGTGAGCAATTTCAGCTGTCAAACTGCTCTCAGACAGTTTATCACTGCACAAAGGATGTTTGCTTCATTGTCTGCCTCTCCAGGATGGGCTGCCTTTTCTCAGGGATTTAGAGACACTAAAAGCAGAATGGAGCCAAATGTAATTCCTAGGCAGCAAACATCTCTATGAAACCTGGAATTTCCAAAGAAGGCACAGCTCAGAGCAAATTCTACAGAAAGAGATATTTAAGAAGAAACCCATGCCAGGCACAGAAATCTCTGATGTACCCAGGAACAAAGTATTAATGGGAGGTGCAGGAAGACAAGTCTGTCAGCAAGAGTAGAAGAGGGACAGCTAAAGCCACACTGTATTGCTTCATCTTTAGCTAAAATGATAATTGCTTTTCCTATACCCTTGTTCTCCTGGCAGCCTGTCTCTGAGCCTGCTTGGAACGGGGGCTGGACATTTCTGGGTAAGCAGGTTTCATTAAGTATCTACTAGTTTGTTTAGTTCTAGAGATTCTAGAGAGAAATATTTTGGTTGAAAATGGTGAACAGATCTTTGAATACCTCAAAGGGCAGGGCTGGGTATTCTGCCTAAATTCTCAGAGTTTAATAGGGCCTGGATATTAAATTGAGCCCTTACAATTCTCCTTGCATTTATCAAAAAGCCATCAAAACAGCAGCTTTTCTACACTACAAACGTATAAAACTCCTTTATTATTCAAAGACTTTCTCCCATCCAGTTTTTCAATCAGCTGTAGCCTAAATCTGCCTGTTTCTCATGGGAGCTGATAGAGCTTGCCCAGCATAGCTGACACACCTGGGAGCAGCACTTGTCAGTTGTCCTGGCATCTGGTGTTTCTGCAGGGGGTAAACCAAGTCATTGCTGGACTTCCTACAGTGCTGGGATACAGCTAGTATATGCACTAAGAAAGCTACTGTGAAAAAACGGTGTGGTAACTACAGTGTAGTTTGTACTGGGTCTGGCTGAGAAGGAGGCAAACTTGGTATCAGCCCCTGTGGTGCTGTGTATCAGATCTGTGATCAAAAGAGTGTTGATACAGCATAAGTGTCTTATCTATGGCTAAGCAGGGCTTGCACAGTGTCAAAGCTTTCTGTTTCCCACCTTGCCCCTACAGTGAGTGGACTGAGGGTAGGCAGGTGGCTGCAATGGGACACAGCCAGAGCAAAAGATCCCAGCTAACCAAGGAGATATTCCATACCATGTAGGCAATATTACATATGATATAGCATCACTAGGGGGCTGGGCTTTCCAGAGTAGTTGATGCTCAGAGACTCAGTGGCTATCTGCTGTTAGGAGGTGGTGAGTGATTGCTTTTGCATCACTTAGGGTTTTTTTCTCCTCCCTTCACTTATTAAATTGTCTTCATCTCAATCTCTGAGTTCTTCTTGCTTTTGCTTTTTGATCCTCTCCCTCATTCTACTAAAGAGGAAGTGAGTGATCAGCTTGTGGGAGCTTAGCTGCTGGCTAGGGTCAACCGATCTCCGAATCGCAGAAACACAGAATGGTTTGGGTTGGAAAAGACCTTAAGATCATCTAGTTCCAACGCCCCTGACATGAGCAGGGACACCACACACTAAACCATGTTACTCAAGACTCCATCCAACCTGTCTTTGAACACTGCCAGGGATGGAGCATTTACAACAGTACCTCAAATAGTAGTAGTTAATAAAAAGCTTTAAGTTCATTATCTGTTAGGTACTACAATACTCAGCTGTGTAGAAATAAAACTTGAAGTTAGACATGATGATTACTAAAGGATTACATCCTTTCAGCATGTTCAAATTCAGGGCAGAAACAAATTTTTACCTCAGATGTGCCCCAATGTACCTAGAATAACTCTGAAATCCATTAAAAGTGGAAGCTAGTCTTTTGTAATCTAAATTTACATGTATGCTGAATCTTGGCATACCTTGTTCTATGGCATCTGTTTATTAACACAATATTAAAAAGGATTTTTTTTTTTTTACTTTAAATAACATTGGCAAAGCTTAGCTTCTTCTAGGGGAGGTGATCAGCAGCTTGCAAGCTAAAACCTGTCAGCTCCTTCTAAACCAAACTCCAGGTTTCACATCTCTTGGGAGAGTTGTATAGGCACATGTGTAAAGAAGTTAATGACTACTAAAGTTTAAATAATCAGCATGTGCTGGCATCACGTGTTATAGAAGTTATGGCTTCCTGAAGCTGCGGGTTTCCTTTAATGCAGTTTTCTGGAGATTTTCCTTGGCATTCTTATTTTAATTTCAGCAGTGATTCAGTTACCTATACTGCAAGATAGACAAGAACAGTAGTTGAACAGGTGTATCCAGATATTTGTATTGGTACACACATAAGCTTGTCTAAAGTGTTGCCATTTTTGATGGGTACTTTTAATGTTATTTTCTATCTTTAAGTATCTTTAGGCTGTTGCAGAAAATTGAAGATGAGATGTGTACTAAAAAGCGGCACTACAGATCTGTTGCAATGTTAGGAAAATGTCATGAAATGGACTTTGTAACCTGGGAAACTGAGATTGCAAACTTTGTTTTAGGACTGGAACAAAAAATTGTGTTTACCTGTTTCTTCCTTAACAGGAAAAAAGAGCACTAAAAAAAAATCCAAGCTCATGAATTTTTCCATTGAATGCAATAGCATTACAATAAAACACTTATTGATGTACACATTCTGCTTAAAAGATGGTGTTTCAATTAAGCACTTCAAACGGAAGAGAGCACAATTTCAGAGTGTTTAAAGTTAGTCCAAATCCTGCATCTTTGCCATTACAGATGAAAAAGCTTATCTATACTCTGTACAAGACAAATGCAGATCTTCAAACATATAAAAATACAGATTATTTGGAGAGGGAGAAACTGTACATACCCATTATTAGTTGTCATGTAAGAAAAAAGTGACTGAACTTAAAAAGTTGCCATTTTATCAGTGAACACCTTAAATGCATATAATCCAACAAAGTTAGATCATTCAGTTATATTTAGTTCAAAAATAGCACAGAATCCCATTGAACTATATAACACCATCTATATTCTGAGCCATTTACAACCAAACCAAACATCAGTCCCTAATTCAGAAACCAAAACCTTACCATGTGGGTTATTGTTATCCCACATTCTGAGAAATGATGGAGCCATTCCTTGCCTTTGCCCAGTTGGTGCCAAGGCTGCTGGGGCTACAGCTAAGCACCAGGGACACCTGTCACTGCAGTGCCCACACATGTCAGTGAGGATGCCTTGGTCACACACCCTCCAGGTGATTTGTAGCATTCTCCATCAAATCCTCTTCTGTTTATTCTAGTAGTTTGTGCTGGCTTTCCTCACACATCTTCGAAAGCAAGCCCTACTAAAACAAGGTATGTTGCTATTTCTTAGTTAAGTGAAGGTTTATTATCATTTGTTCTGCTTAACTCTAAGAAATAGAGGGACTTCAAATGTGATTCATGTCTTTCCTGAAGGGAACACACACAAAATAATGTTTCAGTCAAATATTTCTAAGATTAAAAATGTAAACAGCAGAAGGTACCTAACCTGTCAAATGATAGATGTATCTATTACTTTTAATGAAATCAAATATGGATTAAGGCTACTGGAAGTCTACAGCCTAACTTTGAACAAGTATATTATGCTATTTTGAGACCTAGAATTAATTTGAGAAGTTTGCTTAATGATGCTGCTAAAACAAACATCTTTTTGTAGAAAGAAAATACTGGCAGAATGATATGTGCCTAGAGAAAAAGAACCTGTTCATAAAGGATTTTTCTATTCGATTTTGTATGAATAAATTAACTAGAACCCAGACAACCCACTACTCCTAAGGGTCTGCTGCCTGTTTGCTTAACAGTGTACTGAGTTTATAATCATAGAATCATAGAATAGCTAGGGTTGGAAAGGACCTTAAGATCATCTAGTTTCAACCCCCCTGCCATGCGCAGGGACACTTCACACTAAACCATGCCACCCAAAGCTATGTCCAACCTGGCCTTGAACACTGCCAGCGATGGAGCATTCATAACTTCCCTGAGCAACGCATTCCAGTGCCTCACCACCCTCACAGTAAAGAATTTTTTTCCTCAGATACAACCTAAACTTCTCCTGTTTAAGTTTGAACCCGTTACTTCTTGTCCTCTCATTACAGTCCCTCATGAAGAGACCCTCCCCAGCATCCCTATAGGCCTCCTTCAGATATTGGAAGGCTGCTATGAGGTCTCCATGCAG